>CBVK0104046450.1:0-19843 GCA_900067695.1 Picea abies
TTTGAGCCAGTCGAAAAAGGTGGGTGGCCACTGATATCCACTTGGATCAGATGGTAACAAAAAATTATGATGACATGACTACTTATTTTTCATAGACCAATCAAAATGGAGTGTGTTTCATAAACCTTTTGTGTGTTGTTCTATATCCCCATAATACCATGAGAACATGTATATTTGATTTTCCACACTAGACATTATAAGATTTGGTTAATGCATGATCAAAATTTTTATTGACAACTTCAACCATACCATTTTCTTGAAAATGTTTGGGAGTGCTCTTTCGGTGATGGATCATGAACTCCTAAGTGAGTTCTTGAATTGTCTTGTTTAGAAAATGTGAGCCCTGGTCACTCATTATCACCTTAACACAGTGGAATCTGGTAATTACATTCTAAAAAATGAATCACCCCGTCGTTTTTGTTGTGAAATCATTAACCAAGGAAACTTAAACCCATCATGTTATATATTCAGTGCCAGTAATAATATAGCATGCACCTGTGTGATGTGTGGGAGAGTTGATGGGACCCACAAAATCAATTGTCCACTTCTCGAACAAATCCAATGTCATAAGTCAAAACAAAGGGAGATCATCTCTATGGAAAGGATTTCCAGTCCCTTGATAGATGTCATATCATTTAAAATAATCATTGGCATAGGAAAAGAGTGAGGCACACAAAAGTTCTATGCACGAAACTTTTCACGTGATTTCCTTCCCTGCATTGTGTCCCCAAGAAATTCCTTCATGTGTGTCATAAAAAATGGGGTCCCATTCATTTTATAAGTCACACCTCCAAAAAATTCCACATGCTCCCAATTTATACATCTCATTGACAATGAATTGATATTCTACACTACAGGTCACCAGTTGATGGTGTCAGGCCAAAGTGTATCTTGTTGGGGCATGTCCTGATGTAAGGAATTCAATGATTTTTAGCTAGTTGATCATGAACTAGATCAACACAGAAGATTTGTGCATCAAGGAGTTCATCATAGAGACTTTGAATAGTTTCACTGGACTCAATCCATGAAAAATTATATGGGCCAACATTATATTTTCCCATCATAAGATTTGTGCATCAAGGAGTTCATCATAGAGACTTTGAATAGTTTCACTGGACTCAATCCATGAAAAATTATATGGGCCAACATTATATTTTCCCATCATAAAAATGACCTCAAACTCGAAATCTTGAAAGATAAGCAACCAAAGACATATTATTCCTCCTAACATCTTCTTGTTGAACAAGTACTTGAGCGTGTAATGGTTAGTGAATAATTTAAATGGGTTTCCTAAAAAATAGTGACGAAATTATGCAAGTCATACACCATGGCCAAAGCCTGATGCTTGGTTGTTTTATAATTCTTTTCAGCGTCGGACAACGTGTAACCAACAAAATAGACTTTATGATCAATATTCCCTTAGCCTATCTCTGCAAAAACTTCCTATAATGCAATGCAAGACTCATCGACGTGACCATGAAAGATCTTAAACCAATCAAGGAACACTATAATTGATGTAGTGACTAGTTTCCCCTTTAGGGTATCCAAGGATTCTTGACATTACTCTGTCGAGACATACTTAGTGTCTATGGATAGGATCTTCTACAAATGGGATGAAATTTTCATATAATTATGAATCAACTGTCGGTAATGTCTCGTATGACCTAACGTCACATGTAGCTCACCAAATCAAGTGGGGGGGACCATATCTATTATGATGGAAATCTTAGCTTGATAGACTAGCAGTCCATCCTTGCAAGCCACATGTGTCAGCACTGTGCCAAATGTTCTACAAAATATACACTTTTTCAAATTTAGAGAAATATGGAGCTGACGAAAAGGGATTGCATGTGCTCCTTTAGAAATCTGAATATTGTCTAGTCCTCCAAATAATATTCAAGAAACGTCTCGATAAACTCTTTGGAATATGAAACCTCTATTTGGGACAAAATGGCAAGTGCATTCTTCAATATAAATGACATCATAGTGTAGGCAAGAATATGTGATTACCTAAATCCATTCTACTATTTGTCTCCGGAGCTCCTCCAAAATGTACCAACTCTAGGGAACCATATCAATGGTATGAAAAAACCAATGGACCCATAGGGAATAAGGAATATTCTTGGTAATCCATTGCCTCTCACAATACTGAATCTATTTGTAAGGGTCTTCAATACCCCTATACCGATTGGACAAATCAAAATAATGGATTGGCTAGAATCAAATTTTAATCATTTCATCCACATGTGCCCAATCCTGTATAGTCACATGATGTGTCATCTACCAATTCGTAAGGGTACATATTACTACTACATTTGAGGCCTATATCCTCCAATATTTCGAAATGGTCTTCTCCATATGTACTAGGAAAGCTTCCAACACACCTGTCCCATCAAATCAAGGTGCATCTTATATCTTCAAACCAATCAACTGCACAACTTTAGTAATTTTTCCACAACTCTAGGTATAGACCTCATACAAATTTTTCTTCCACCTCTTCATTGCATCAACTGAATCAATATCATAGGATTTTACACTCCTCTGACTCAATTCCCCATATGCAGTGGGATTGATATAAACTTCCCTACACCCCATGATCTTGTAGATATTCTCAATAAACGATCTCCACATATCCTCATCTACCAAATCATTGTACATGTCTCTTTAATTAGGATATAGAGGTGCGATCACACATAGGGTATCAGTCTCAAACAAAATATGTTGCTTCTTCACATTCAACAACACATTGTTGTTGAAGGCCCAATCATTCCCAATAATGCAGGGTAGGTATCACAATCATCCGTAATATCTATTATCGCAAATTCATATTTCATCTTCGCCCCTTTTGTGTTCACTTCAACTTACTCCAGTCAGCCTATAAGATATATCATGCATTATTTTTCCAACTATAGTTGGATGGGTTACCAAACCAACCTTGGTTTACCCAACAATTCCCATGACTTCTTCAGTAAGATGTTCATGTCAGAAACCATATCCAACATGATGTCATCCCCTTCATAACATCCAAGTTCTATTTTCATATTGAATTCTCTACTTGTGTGCTTCTTCTTGCTAACCTAGAATAAATCATATTCTACTAGGGGGGCTGATATAACTATCTATGTCCCTTGTTCACCATTATAGGTTGCTACCATCTGCATCATATTTCTCGTAGCATCAATATAATTTTAAAAAATTAAACAATAATGTAATAAGTTACTTAATTTATCCTCAGTCTTTATTCCACTACTTAAGTAGCACAATATCTCTTCACACACTATGCACCTAAAATCCTCATACAAATACTCATTGAGTGTTCTTTATTTGATGTGTCACATATATTTTTGTCTACATGTTTCATCTAACAACCTTTATGTTTTTCATTTTATTTCTTCACGCATTCAATCTTCCTCCAACGAACTTCATCTGGCTTGCTACAATTCCTCAGGGGCTCGAGCCTCTTCCAGCAACCTCTATGTCACTCATTGAACTTCTTCATGAATCCATGCCTCCTCAAGTGACCTATGTGTCACACATTGGAACTATTCTCGTGTCATTTCTTCTTCTATCTCCCACTGCATGTCATGTAGAAACTACTTCTATTATGCAACGTCAAATTTAAGAGGAGGTTGCATTGAATTCCTTTCTGATCTTCCCCTGTGGCATTTTACCTAAGATTTTCCCATGATCAAATTCCATTCCCATATTCACTCCTCTATGGGTTATAACCTAAATATCCACCTCATCATCATTCTTCTTGTTCCCATTCTTCTCTGAAGTCACCATATTGCAATGTGTCTTCTTTTCTTCCCACATTTTCAAAATTTGGAAATTTCTTTGTCACATGCTCATAGTTATAGAAATACCCATAGAGAGAACATGATTTGGAACAAAATCATAACACATGGTCAATTTATCCATAGTTAAAACAAGTGGTGGGTCTACCTCTCGTACCTCCATATCCTTTTCCATGACTACCTACATAGCCTCCTCTAGGACCTCCCTAATAGCCACCTTGTTTAGCACTTCCTCCCTCACCACCATTCTATTCCTCTTGAACTCGAAATGCATCATGGGTATGAAATTGCATTATATGGAGTAAACAACAATTCTTTACATTATGTACCACTAACTTACATAATTCACAAAATTATGTAAGATGCATCTTTTGATACATCTCCAATGTTGGGCAGCAAGGTGGTACATGGCCACACTACCTGCAAATTTCACACCATTTTTCTTCTATTCTATTTGAGAATGGATTCAGCACACCTATCACCACATAGTTACCAGGTACATGACACTCATCTATATAATGTCCCTCAAACCAACATTTGGCACACCATATGTGTTCATGCATGACTTTTTCCTTTGCTATATATTGCAATTGCATAATTAGATTGGCCATTTGTGACTACACATGTGGCAATCCTATCAACCTCTCTCCTCCCCCTGGGGTATCCTCTAGGAACATTGCAATTTCCAAAACATTTTCTTTATTCGTCACCTTCTGTTAGGTGAGTGGAACTTGGATATGGGTAAGTAACTCTGCAATAAACCATTATGTATGTTGTACATCCTGGATATGGAATGTTAACATATCCAAACAAAATTTTGAACCATTGGTCATAATCCCACAATGTTTCTCCTTGCTTCTGCTTAATCTTTTTGATATTTGTAATACATTAAGACTCTGACTTAGGATTAAGTAATTCCTAAGAAAATCCCTCTTGATCTCCATTAGAGACATCGCTTGTCATACTGGCACAATGGGCTTGTATTTCATGTACCACATCATAGCTCTATCTCTAAACATGGGTTCTAGCTACGTAATATTTGTTGCCTCATCTGTGATCCTCTTCACAGACCATGTCACCTCACAGGTGAACCAATGCTTCTCTTCATCATCTCTAATCATTCCATGGAACATGTCTAACCTCAAGGTACTATAATGATTCTCCATTATAAATCCTAAAATATTTCCTTTGATCCAACTGCTAGGTGGTGGGATTTGCAATACATATATCTTCTTGGAAAAGTAGCATTGACTTCATATTCTTCTTCACTTGTCTCTGTTAGGATATTTAGACACTTAGGAGTTAGTTAAGATCTACTTTACTGAAGGTGTTCGTCCTCTGTTGGAATACCTATGTTGTCGAACAGTCTCTTCTCTTCTATCTCCTTCTACTCTTGTCTCTACTCATATCTCCTCATTGTGTTTTATTCTTTCTTCTTGATCACAAATGTTAAATGGGGGTGGTTCAAATGGAGGGTAACTCCATATTATCTTAACATTTATCATGATAGAACTAAGTATATTACTACATGTAGTCGTGGAAGACAATTTAATATCTCTAAATATTCTCCCCCACCACTGGGGATCCTCCATCTTCCTCACCTAATTATATGCCTCTACTCTAAACCTTATCTTCCTTAGAAGCTCCAACACTCCACAACATCCAATGGGTCTCGATTTCATCTTTCTGTTCTATACTACAAGAAATACTATTGGTATCTTCATCGGATACCCTACACTTAATAATGCACCTCTTCACGGTCCTATCGTCATCTGTGCTCCTCTCAGGAACAAAAAATCCTTCCACAGTTTCTCCTGGTGTGGTCTCCTTCCTCTTCATTATGGGCTTGGTCCCTCATCGTGAACCCCTTTCTAACTTCCTTTGTCTCATATTTTCTTTTCTCCTTCTTAAATCAAATTTTATTGCATGCCTTTCGAATCCCTCACTCCTCTACTCTTCAAGGTCCATCCTTTTCCTCACATCATCTCAACTATGTCTAGATCCTCCTCAATTGATATCTCCTCTCTCAATTTTCCCCTTTCTTTTCATCCTCCCACACCATGATAGGGGTGTCTACTCAACCATACTATCAAGATCCATGTGCACTATCCCCTTCTCTATGAACAACATTTTTATCCAAACTAGGATTTCTTCTAGCATCATTTTCCTCATGCCCTCTGTGAAATTTCTTTCAACTTCATTGAAATAATCAATCTATTATACAAAAAATTCAATTATATATCCCTCCTTCACCTGATAAAAGAAAAATTCAATGGCTCGAATCCACTTTTTATCTAATACCTTTAGCCTATCAATCGTGGCTTGATCCCAAACTACTAGCTCTAATGGTATCAAAGCAGTGATAGTAGCAATCTTCCTCTTCAACCACTCATACAAAAGATTTGTAAATTAAACAAATAAATTTCCATTCATATCAGTGTAGAGATACATATCCTTCCATTATTCCACATTGACATTCATACCTTACGTTTCCCTCTGAGAAAACTCATCTTCCTTCACAGCCAAATAATGTTGAGTTCCATCTAAAGATGTATACCACCTCATTTTTTTCCTTTATATTTCAATGTAAGGATTTCAGTACCGACAATGGAACCATTTGTTGGATCAATGACACTTGAGCACATATTTTATAATTTTGGGAATTTTAAGACCCAGGGTTCGTCAAGATTTTTACTAACAAAAACCCCATGGCATCGACATATGAATCCTCAGTCAAAGGGTGAAAAAGGTCTAACCCGAGACACTATGAGTATCATACAGACCATTTGGTATTTGTTTGGTTATGATTAAGGACTAATTGGATAAAATTCCATTCATGTGGGAATTCAGACAATCCGTTGAAAACTACTTATAAATTGACAGTAAGTGACAACAATACACATATTCCATTGGAAGATAAGTAACACACCATGAGACCTAAATTACTGTAGCTTTATTATCTTCATTCCACTACAACAAACATTCATTAATAAATTCATACATTGAAAACAATAGAGCCTTTATCTCTTATCCAATTTCTTAATATTACATTACACAATGCCATGTTCTTTCTTTAGATTTTGTAAATGTGATAGACTTAGACTTATAACCAAGTACATTGAAAAAATGTATGCCCAAAGTGATCTCAATAGAACCAATGCAACAAAAACCAACCGAATAATAAGTTCTCTAACTCTCTTTCCCTTGTCACTACTCCCTTTTAACTTTTTCTAGGCTCTCACACTCAATCACTTTCAGTTCTTCTCCACTCACTCTACTGACTGTCAGTCCCGCACACTTTTGTCACTTACATGGATTTCATGTCACCTATTTGGAATCATCAAAATATTAACTACCTTACCATCTCATGTTCCTATTTCTTGATTCTCCCTCATGTTATCTATAGTAATCATTCAGGATTTTTTTGTAAAAATATGATCTAAACACTTAGTTAAATTCTGATTTCAACCTCCAATAATACTAAAAATATAATATAGTAAGAATACAAGAATTCTATAACATTCTATGAGAAGAAATACATTAACTAATAAATATGAAAATAAAATAGTAGAGGATCACCCATAAATAATAGACAAATCACACCATTTGACACTAGTATTTTCTAGGCAATGCCCATGGAAAAACCCACAAGGGGAAAACTAGTCGAGGATATTTCTTTGTTATTGAGCTTGCAATAATTTTAAAGGTTACAAAAAAAATTTATTACAACAATAAATGCATATACTTATCTTGAAAAATGTTTCTACATTCCACTTCAAAATCTATCCCAAAGACAATAAATTATCAGACCACCTTCTATCATGAAATATGTGCCAAATTTCAGTTATATGGCCAAAATTATACGACCTTCCCAACATTAACTAAACCTCAATTTTTGTGCATAGAAACAAACCTATCTTAAACAAAATGTATGGACTTCACTCATCCATGACCAACAAGATGACCCTCTCAAAATCGTATGGTACAGTCCTCTTTATAGTTGTACAAATCTTTCATTATTGGTTGTAACATTCCTTGGGATGTGTTCCCTCATCTTTCTTGGGATATGGGCCCCTTTTTTTGTTGTTCCTCTTTCCTTTTAGCTCAAAAATTCTCTTGAAATCTATCCCTCTTCACATTTCCTCTCTTCTCTCCTCAAAAAGTGTGCCCTTGTCTCCACTAGTGTTTCCTTTATGCATGATCTAATGTCTAACTACCCAAAACCTTAAATCTCAAGGGTTGATATTCAATATCAATCATCAAGATCTAATGATGTGAAATAATCTTACGTTGAGGTCACTTAAGTCACTTAAGTGACCCATGCCCTTATAAAGTCACTTTTACACATTAAAAATTAAAAAAAACTCAACTTTACTTTATAAATTCACTTCATAAAATTACTTTATAAAGTCTCTAGGAAGAAATATGCTTAGTCACGTCTGCATGTTGGGTGCTACCAATGCATAAGTACCTCTAAGATGACAAATCCAACACTCCCTCTTTGCGAGGGAGGTACTTCTGGTACCCCCACCGGAATTTGTTTCCAACTCCATTATCTCATCCACTACTGTAGTGGCTCCCTCTAAACTAGAGGTTTCTTCTCCCACTGTAATAGAATCCTTTGTTGCTACCTCTATTGATATATGAACTTAATACATTCTTCTAGGAGTCTCCACACTCTCTTGAGTATCTTTATTTGTCATATGATACATGGTGAGCCCCTGATATCAACTCTCTTTGTTGTGCAACCTACCCACTCTCGAACATTGACACAAACTATGAATCCAAGTATCACTAGATCCAACCACAAGATGTCCCAACAAGTTTTACAACCTCTTATGCTTGACATGAAGAAACACTGCTATGTATGGATTAGCTCCCTCAATATATAAAAGAGCGTGTCCATTGAAGCATGCAACTCCAAATCCATTAATTTCCAAATATGACACTAAGAGAAAGTTAATTGTCATCTCTAGAATAAAAAAAATCTCGGAAACCTCCAAAAAATCTCCCGACTCTATTTGGAATCTAACACTTCCAACCCCCTTCAATACTAGTTGTGAGTCAATGCCACTTTCAACAAAGCAACATGAGTCTATTTATGAAATACTAAGGAACCCTAAGATCACTTCCATCATATGTGGAGAGGCTCCATTGTTGAAAAAACACACTTCAATATCCTCAAACAATGAACAATCATTTCCTATAGGACTAGACATGAGAGAAAATTCCCTCTAATGTTACCAATCTCATCTAATGTTGATACCTCTCATTCATGCTTCTTATTCTTCTTGTTTGGACATTTCATAGCATAGTGTTCATTATTCTAACATGAAAATCATTTCACTTTTCTCATGTATTTCTTCTTGTCTTTTCTCTTTCCCACAATAGCAACATTTTTCTCGTCAGAATGACCATTTTCCTTCTCAAGATCCCTCCCAAATATCCTCCTGACTAAATTCATCCCATATTTTTCTCAAATCATGGAGTTTCTCTCTCCCCACCACACACTTCACTAAAACATCCCACTCCTTGGTGAATCCCTTCAATTATATATGCACCAACTCCTATTCTTGAAGAAATTTTCTGACATCTGCCAACTCATCCTTCACCTGTGCAACTCTGGTGAGGTAGGAGGCCACACTCACTCCCTTGTCCATCCTATTACCATGGAGCTTGTCGCTCAGATCCATTTTTTATTTCTCCTTCTTTGCCTCATACAAATTTTTCAATGAATATGACATCTCTTTGGTTGTCTACTTCTTATCCAAATGTGGAATAAGGTGGTATCTCACTCCATCCAAGATTATTATTTGATCCCTTACTTCCTTCACTTCATGGATGTCCAGAGCAATAAGATATATTGAAGGTACTGGAATGATGGTATTCACAACGGGCACAACATGTTTTCCTTGAGAACACTTGTAATCCTCAACTTCCATTGCAGGTAGTTGGAGATGCCCTCCAACCTATATCCTCATACCTGATATTGTAATTAATCTTCTTCCAACTCAAAATGACCCTTTATTTCCCCTCCTTCTTGCAACCAAATTCCCAAGAAAGCCACTTCTCTCCTAGTGTCAAAGTTGTCCATTAAAATTTATTGGACATGCATTTCAGATTCAGTTTATAAGCACTTTGGATTGAATTTTTAGAAAAATCCTAAGTATGGAGTATATGCACACCAATAGAAGAAACAAGAGAAGGAAATATCAGATTCCATAGTAAAGGCACATTCAAGCTCAAGAGTGTGCAATGGAGGGATATTTATAAGTACAGTGTGCAGTAAGAGAATACATAGAAGAATAAGAAGGCAAAATAATAAGGCGGAAGAATAAAGAAGGAGAACAAAGAAAGAAAAGAAAGAGGGTGAAACGAAAGGATAACAAATTGACATGCTATCAGTAGAAAGACGTGCAAAAATATAAAGAACAATAGTATGAACACAAAAGAAGCATGCGAATGTAAAAGAAGGAAAAGTAGGCCCAATCAGCGAATCAACATGAGTTGTCATGAATTGTAATATGGTTTTTGCATGAGAAAAGTAGGGTTTTAATCCCTATAATTCTTATGTAATGGGTTGGCAGAATAGGGATTCCAATTTTTCGAGAGTTCATGTTTGGTAAATAGAGTGATAGAATAGGCTGAGAATGAAAGAATCTATGTTTGAGTGTTAGGGATATGTTGTAGATAAAGAGGCTTGAATTGTAGAGTGGCTAGGCTAGATGAAGGGAAATCTAGCATGATGTATCTTTTGTAAGCGTAGTTCCAAAGAATGAGACAATTAAAAAATGAATAATAAAGAATCCAAATGTTATGGATGTAGCCCAAAGTTTGGTGAACCACGTTAACTATTGGCATACTTTTCTTTTATGTGATTGATCATGGATACTCTCTTGATGTATTTTAGACTACAATTTTCTTCTCTGTGATCACTATGCAATAGTTATGAATGTCACAATAATTTGTTTATGTTGCAATCTGAAGTATAATGGTAATATATAACTTAATTAAGTAACCGAGGAAGATAAAATACAAAATACCACACACAAAATAGATAAGTAAGAATGAATAGGATGATCACCTCCCATTCCCTCACTACTACAGAAACTTGGTTCCTATAGCCCCAATAGATGCATCAGGTGAGACTTCACTTGCATGCAGGTGATGCCGAAAGGGGCGATGTCTGAAGGGTTTTGTTGGTTAAGATAACTTGAACCTGGGGTCTTACAAATGGTTTTGTTGTCGGAACCCAGAATCTGTGATTGAGGGAATGTTTTGGAGGTCGACTAAGAAGGAAATCTCAGACTGGCTAGAAGGGAAGGAATGATAATTTTCTCGAAGAGAAAATGGAAACCCTCGGATGAGCGGCGAGCAATGGATGCAAAGACATGTGTACACGGAGCTGCATGGGATTTTCTTTGGTGAATTTCTGATTATTCTAACTGAGTGGTTAGAAAGATTAGTGGAGAATATTGGAAGGTATTGAACCACATCACCAAGGAACTAGACTCCTTAGTTGGTAAGGAAACTGAATTTTGTAAGTAATAAAACTTCACATGTAGTTGATTTATGGTTGGACAATATATTAGGAGGATATATTATAGAATTTGTAGTAGATTGTACCTAGTCATATAGTGTTGTAGAGAGGGATTTCTTCAAAGCTCTATGCGGAAGGTTAATCTTTGGGTACGTGGATAAATATTTTGTTGCATGACACAAGTGAGTGATGACAATGAAATCCAATTGCTAAGGGGCACCATGCACATAGGGGAACTGGGGGATGACAAGAGGATTGTTTGAAGGTAGGAAAGAGTGAAGAAATAAATGAAGAAGGAAGGGAGGGACTGAGGATGTAGAGAACTGAAGAGGTTGTATAAGAAGAAGAAGAAGACAAGTTTGGATTATTGGGCAGTGGAAGGAGGTATAAGAGGCAAAATATTGGGGCTAAGAAAGGAGAACTGCGTAGTGAGCCTGAGTGGAGAGGACCATGCACAATAATCCAAATCATAGAGATACCACACATAAAAGGAGAGGAAGAGGAGTTCCATTCCAGTCCTATAATAGAAGAGTTGTTAAGTCCTATTCAGACGGGATCTTGTGTCGAATCCATGACCCCATGTGTGTCACCAAAATATGAGATAACAGTTGAAGGCTTATCGAAAGAACTTGTAGTTAGCGGGGGAAATCAAAATAGTAATAGTCGCAGTAGTGGAGGTAGCAAGATAAGTCAGAATCAACCAGCATCACTAAGGGGAGGTGCTACATAGAAAAACATGGTGGGGATAGATAACACCTTGATACTGCATGAGTTCCAAGGAGTTGGTTCAGAGGATCATGAACAGCATCTATTCATATGAGAGATGATTTGGGTCATAAATAACATTCAATATGAGGCTATAAATATTGTGCATTTGGAAACAACCTTTAGAGGTCACGCACTAGTCTGGTACATGAAACTGCAGAGTACCAAACCTATAGGACAAGCGAGGACTCTAGCATAAATAAGACAGGCATTGTTGAAGGAGTTCAAGAAACCAAAGTCTGAGTCATAGTACATTACCAAGCTGAATGAAATAAAATAGGCACAAACCAAGTTAGTATGGGATTTTGACCAAAGATCCAAGGATGCGATGGGCAGGCTAACATTTCAAATCCCTGATCAACAACATAGGGAATGGTTTATTGCGAGACTCTTACCACACATCCACGATCCACTGATACAACAGAAAGATGTGTCGCATCTAGAAGATTTGGAGATCGCAATGAAACTGGAAGCATCATATGTATGCGATAGTGGAGGGATGTCACAATCACAGACACAGTTAGCTTCCTTGACAATTCAATTAGCAGAACTCACAAAAGGGAAGGAGAAACAAGAACAAAATTGGTGTACCAAGTGTAGAACCAAAGGCCACCATAAGGATGAATGCCCGACATTTGCGCAATATTTGGATACTGGAGCACCGAATCCATAACCAGGAAAGGGATATTGTGAAATATGTAAGAAATTGGGACATCATCTAACGGAGTGTCCATTACTGCAAAAATATTAGAGTATGCCAAGGAACTTATTTTTCAACTTCTACAAGTCATGTCAGACATGAAGAGATGGATTGTTGCGCATTTAATTTAATGAGGGAGCGAAATTCAGACATGTACATGATTCAAGAGGTGAATGATGCAACAGAAGGAGGTGGTCCACATTATAATAACCAGAGAGGCTTTAATACAGGAAATAAAAAAAAAATTGGCAGAGGTTTAGGCAGAAGAAATTTTGGCAGAGGTAGGGGACCAATAATATGCTACAATTGTAATCAACCAGGACACTTAGCTTGTGATTTCCCAAACCCTTGTACAAATTGAACGTACAATAGAGCATTGGACCATGCGACAAAAGACTTTCCTCAACTACTTGCGAAATGGCAGGCAACGGGAAATCAGAACGAGAATCCAAATCAGAATGTGTAGAAAATATCAGTCAAAAAATGCAATAAAAGTGGAAGGAGTGATGAAGGAAAAGAATGAGGCCAAGGAAAGGGCCAATAAATATTTAAAATAAAAGGACGAAGATGATATAATGGTGCAGAAGACACAAGCGATCATCGAAAATTTGTATAAGGAAATTCTATAAGTATCGATAGTAGTAGAGGCTACCATGGAAGAACATATCTTGAGAATTGTTGAACTCATCAAAGGATTCCATAGGAGGATTGAGGACCTACATTTTCATAATACACCAGGAACACCATTGTGGGAAAGAGAAGGAAGAGAGAGAACAACGATGAAAGTAGTAGCAAACATCAAGAAGTTGGAGGAGGCATGTACAAAGATTTGTGACGAAAGTGCACAAATCTATATAGACCTGGTAGAGGACACAAAAATGAAGGTCTGGGAAGCCACATTGAGGGATGCATAGGAAAAGGAAAAAACATCTTTAGAGAGCATAAACACCCTTCCACTGACTAAATGAATGAGGGCCATTTTGGCACAAAGGAAGCCATACGAGGAAATTAAAAATATGTAGGACCAACAGAAGATCCGCAAGGAATGATTAAGACCACTGTAAGAAGAAGTACTAAAGGTGATAAGAGAAATATAAACTACACAGGTTAAGGTGAAGCAAGCAATGCATGACATAGAAGAAAATCATATGTCCTTGACTACGCAAGATGTAGAAGAAATTTTGGGAGTAGAGGAAGAAATAATAAATTATGTTGCGATAGCAAGGGACGCCTCCCAAAAGTTCATGAAAGCATAGAGGAGCATGCAACCGGCCTAAGTGGCATAGGATTATCCATGTGTGAGTGTTGGGGGCTTGTTGGAAAACCATTTTGGATTCATTTTATAGGAACTTTGGATTTAGTTTTCATAAAAAAGATGAGTATGGAGGATATGTGCTCCAGCAGAAGAAAGAAGACAAGGAAAGAGAAGAGTGCGTAGTAAAGGAAAATTTGATCTCGGGAGTGTGTACTGGAGGCACATTCATGAGTATCGTAGTAAAGGAAAATTTGATCTCGGGAGTGTGTACTGGAGGCACATTCATGAGTATAATGTGTAGTAAGAACATACATAGAGGAAAAATAAAGAAGAAGAATAAAGAAAGAGAATAAAGTGGGAGAAACGGAAGGATAATACCTCGACATGCTAAAAGATGAAACATGTGAAAACGTATGAAGAAAAACAACCATAGTCCAAAAGAAACATATAGACATAAAAGTATGAAAAGCAAGCTCAATCAACGAGTCAACTTGAGTTGTCATGAATTGTAAGAGGGTTTTGGGGTGAGTAAAGTAGGGTTTGAAGCCCTAGAATTCATGTATAAATACTTAATGGGTTGAGAGAATAGGGGTTCCAATATGTCGAGAGTTCCTTTTTGGTAAGGAGTGTGATAGAATAGGTTGAGAATGAAAGATTCTATGTCTGAGTGTTAGGGTAATGTTGTAGAGAGAGAGGATTACACTACAGAGCAGTTAGGTTAGATGAAGGAAAATATAACATGATGTATCCTTTGTAAGTGCAATGTGCAATACTGAGACAATTAATGAGAGTATAATAAAGAAGAGAGTCATTGTAGACATATCCCAAAGTTCAGTGAACCATGTTAACTTCTATGTTTACTTGTGTTTTATGTGATTGATCATGGATACTCTCTTGATGTATGTTAGACTAGATTTGTCTTCTGTGTGATTGTTGCGCAATAGTTATGAATGTTATATTAATTAGTTTATGTTACAATTTGATGTACTATGGTAATATATAACTGAATTCACTAAGAAACTGAAGAAGAACAAATATAGAATACTGCATGCAGAACATATAAGTAAGAATGAATAGGATGATCACCTCCCATTCCTTCACTACTACAGAAACTTGGTTCTTGCAGCACCAATAGATACCTTGGGTGAGACTTCACTTGCATGCAGTTGATGCCAAAAGGGTCGGCATCTGAAGGGTTTTGTTGGACAAGATAACTCGAAACTAGGGTCTTACAACCGCGCGCACACCAACAAACTTCATAGCCCAAGCTATGATATCATGTAAAAACATGATCTAAAACACTTACATAAATTTTGATTTCAACCTCCAATAATACTAAAACTATATTGCAATAAGAATACAAGCATTCTAGAGAAGTTTAGGGGTAGAAATAGATTAACTAAGCAATCTGAAAATAAAACAATAGTTGAATACCCATGAGTAATATACAAATCACATCATTTGACAGTAGTATTTTTTGCGCAATGCCCCTGGAAAAACCCACAAGGGAATAACCAGTCAAGGAGATTTATTTGTTATTGAGCTCGCAGGAATTTCAAGGGTTACAAAAAAAAATTATTACAGCAATAAATAAATTTAATTATATCAATAATTGTGCTTATAGTCCACTTCAAAATATGTGCCAAAAAACATAAATTATCAGACCACCTTCTACCTACAAATATGTGCCCAGATTTCAGCTATATGGTCAGAACTGTACAACCTTCCCACCAAAAACTAAACCTCAATTTTTGTGCATAGAAACAAATCTCTCTTGAAAAAACTGTATGGACTTTACTTAGGCACACAATGCACCTAGAAATCTATGCCTTGATTTCTATGCATGACCTCTAGTATGTCCCTCTCAAAATCATGTGGTACAATCCTCTTTACAATTGTACGAACCTGTCTTTAATGGATGCAATCTTCCTTGGGTTGCATTCCCTCTCCTTGCTTGAGATATGAACCCCACTTTTTTTTGTTCCTCTTTCCTTTCATCTCAAAACTTCTCTTTGAATGTGTTCCTCTTCACATTCTCTCCTCTCCTCAAAAAGTGCACCCCCCTCTCCACCAGTGCTTCCTTTATGAATGTGTAACTTCGTGAAACCCTAAATCTCAAGGGTTGAGATTCAGTCTTGATCATCAAGATCAACAGACATGACTTAATCTTACATTGAGGTCACTTAAGTCACTTAAGTGACACACACCCTCATAAAGTCACTTTTACACATTAAAAATTAAGAAAAGAAAAACTCAACTTGAATTTATAAATTCACTTTATAAAGTAAGTATGGAGAAATATGCTTGGCCACTTGTGCATGCTGGGCACCGCCAAAACATAAGTACCTAGGATCTACCAAATCTAACATATTTCTCAAAGATTCTTTCTTGATTCTAGCGTGCATATGTTGTCTTGTTGATTTATAGCATGCATCACAAAACCTGAACCGACGAGTGTTTGGAAGAACTCGAACTAGAATGCAGATAACAACACTTCATCTAGCATGTGCACCTATTGTCTCCTTTCGTGCAACTACTTGAGCACGAGGAAGAATTGAATATGCATGCACAACTTTGTTTTTGCATGTGTGCACAAAATTTACCCAAAACAATCATTGCCAACAACATCTTTAGGATGAAGTGAGGAATTTTTTCTCATTGTTCATTCTCTTTCGCTTATGTAACATACCACCTATTGTCTTACGAACAAAGTTTTGAGGTTTTAGTTAGACTCCTTTGTCATTATAAATTTCAAGGAAATGTTGATCTTTAGTAGAAAGTTACAAGAGCACTTACATTATTTAGCAATATTTTTTCAAACATTAATATAACATTAGATTTAATCCCCATAAGAAAAAGTGTGAGTTTTGAAAGAAGAAAATATTATGCATAGGATCTCTAAATAAAAGAATAAAAATGTGCATATATTTAAACCAGAAAAACTGTATTGTATTGGGCAGCAAGTACCTACCTATAGAAGAATTATTTTAGATGCATACAACTTTTTGCTATGTAGACTGTAGACTTCCATTTCAATATTTTTCCTCCTCGTAGAATTGATCTCTAAACTATGGTTGTTCCATCACTTCCTCCTCCTATGAATATAATAAGGGTGTAAAATGCCTAAATATACATAAATATTAGTGTACATCACATGTGAAAATGACACACTATAAACATAATACTAATACTTAAAATTAAGAGACTTTATAATATTTGACCGCTAGACTTCCAATAGACCGAAAGAGGTGAATTAAAATGAAATTTTTTCTTATTACCATGATGCTGTACATTATGATCATCGTACCATTAATAGCCATCCAAGACCTTTTTAGATATTATAATCACAAGCTAAAACGAATAATGCATGCATTCGTTCTGTGTTAATCTACTAAATAGTATTACTGGAAAATACCATGAGAACGTAGCACTGTAAACTTTAATTAGATGGTTGAAATGAGTTCATGCAATTGCGAACCACATTGAATGCTTTGTGAGGTCTGTGAAAGAAAAGAGATGAAAATATCTAAAACGTGTGGGTGAGTCTGTAGGAGTTAATAACAATGAGATGTCGGTGAAATGTTTTGGAATTTGAGATTATTTTGATCATGATCATTAGTGCAAGTAGTATGCCACTTACATTAAATTTTTCCAAAAGGTCTCATGGAAATTTGGAGAACTTATCTGATATATGTGTTGTGGAAATTTGGAGAACTTATCTGATATATGTGTTGTAGTCTCTTTGAGTTCAAATTTTAACAAACTTATCCACATAAATTACACCGAGTCCAACAAATTTAGAATAAAATGAATAATTTAGTAGATTTAACAAATAAAATATGGAATAGAGAGACTTTAGAAGAGTAAAATCTTATAAAACGAGGACAATCATCTCAGTGTATTACAATATTTAAAAATAATTTGTTTCAGAAAGAAGAAATGAAATTTTCTGTAGAAGCAAGCCCCTACCACAAGAAACATGTTTCCATGAAGCATGTGTCATTGCAAGAAATTTGTTTCAACCCAACGCGTGTCACATCGAATTGGAAGTTATGGCCATCTCAATGGTAACCAATCGAAGGGATAAAAGCTTGGAGCTGTAGCCTGACATATAATTTATGGAAAAAGATAAACCTCAACAACTTATATTTGCAGGTGGAAAGGTGAAAGTGATGTAGGTAATCTCTTCATAACAAGTTCGAAGAGGCCTCTTACCTATATGTGGGTCTCAATTCACTTACCAAACCTCTGTCAGGAGTTGCTAAAGAACGATAAGTGAATCAAACGAAGGTCGCAGTATTGAAACAAACAAGCTTGGTCTTTGCAGGGAAAAATAGGGACTCTTTGACAAGAAGCGAAATTAAAGAAGTTGTATTTTCCACAGCTAACTCTGATTGATATCCAATTGAATGATCTACACTAGGATTATTCTGTTCTACTTGATTTGATCTTGTTTCCTTAGTTTCTTTTGGTTATTCTTGTGCTTCTAGCTAAACAGTTGAATCCGTACTTATCTTTTCTACATATGGATAAAATAAAGAAAACAACATAGTTTTGGTAGTAACGACAATGAAGCATCAAATTCCAGGTATGCCAAAGCGTTTTTGTTAGTGGGAATTTTTATTTTTCATTGTCGTGATAGAGTTTGTGAAAAATTACACTTTGGTTGTCACTTGTTTACAGAATTAAGGCTCTGTATATAATTTCAATAAGTTCTTAAATACAAATATCTCATAATCAAGTACGTATAACAAAGATCAAATTTTCTTAAACATGGATTTGATTACTGCGAGGCTAAACAATTTTATTAGACATGGTGTGGAGTTTTTCTTAGAAAGATTTAAGAACAATCTCAATACCCATCAGAATATAAATAATTAAAACATTTTTATTCTTGGTGGATCAACAAGAAAGAACAAGAAAAAGGGAAACAGACTGTCTATAGAGGAATTCCACTAGGCATGGAGTCATAACATTCTTCATATCAAAGGAAATCAAACTGCCTACTAAACAAAGATTTATGTGATGATAGATGATGGAGTCATAACATTTTGCAAATCAAAGGAAATCGAACTGCCTACTAGACAAAGGCTTATGTGATCATAGATGAAGGTATAGGGAGGATAACAAAGAGAAGAACATTCATCAAGAAGGGATCCTCTCTGCAAAATAAATCAAAAGAATACTTGAACAAAAATAATGAAAAGAGGCAACCACTGCAAATCCTTTGTAGCTCATGAACCTTCTACCCATGGATATCCATTGATCCTCAATATCTTAAATTCATTCATGGAAGATGCAAATATAAAATGGAAACTAGAGAAAACACAATCAGATAGTAACAGCTCTCATGAATCTTTAATGCAAGAAATGTTACATTCTGATATGTCCAACAGGCTTACAAATCAGCATACACAAGTTTCTTCTCTCTAAATCCCTTCTCGGGTCTCTCCACCCTACCTTCATAAAATTTAACAAACTATATGAAAAACGATCATCCATAAACTCAAGCATTCAAGCTTAACTCCTTTACTAAATTAAGATTTAGTTACCATAATCATAGCAACATATTATGAACTGTTTGCTGGAAAACAAAAATCGGTTTTGACTGCAATAAATGCACTATAATAACTTAACAATTTAAAAATCTAAGTCCCTATCCTCATGCCTGATAAATTGAGAAACAAGAAATGCAGAGAGAAAGAAATAGAACAGAAAACAGTATATTCAAATGTATGAAGAAGAGTGCAAAAACGAAGTTACAATGTAAAGGGAAATAGCTGAGC
>CBVK0104046451.1:0-29080 GCA_900067695.1 Picea abies
GGGCTAGATCCCAGCTTTAAAAGTGGTTGGTTAAGGTTACCTTTGTGTCTTTCCTCTTTTCAACCTCTAGGAAATTTACAGAGTGATAACAGAGTCCACTGTAGGACCTTCATCATTCTTGCTCAATTTTGTGCCTAGAGGTATAGGGGTTTCTGCTGGATTGCATCCTTCCATGCAAAATCTTTTGATGATGTCTTCTGCATACTTTTGCTGACAAACAAAAATGCCTTTGGCTGATTGATGAACCTCAATCCCTAAAAAATATTTCATTATGCCAAGATCTGTCATCTCAAACTCAGATTGCATGGCATGTTTAAAATATGTGAACTCAAGATTTCCTGTATAGATCATGTCATCAACATATAAACATACAATCAAAATTTTACCGTGATGATCTGTTTTGGTGTAAAGAGTTGGCTCATTTTGACTTCTGCTGAAACCACTTTTGATCAGATAAGTGTCAATTTTTCTATACCAAGCTCTTGGAGCTTGCTTTAAGCCATACAAGGCTTTCTTCAACCGATATACTTTGGTTGGGTGCTTTTGGACTTCAAATCCAGGTGGTTGATCAACATAAACTTCTTCTTCTAAGAAACCATTCAGGAATGTTGACTTGACATCCATCTGGTATACATGCCATTTGTGTTGTGTTGCTATGGCCAATAGAGTCCTTACAGTGTCTAGTCTTGCTAATGGAGAAAAAGTTTCACCATAATCAGTACCTGGTTGTTGTGAGAATCCTTTGGCAACAAGTCTTGCCTTGTGTTTTTCAATCTGCCCTTTTTCATTGAGTTTAGTTTTGTAAACCCATTTGACACCAATACTATTCTTGTGACTTGGCAAATCAACAAGATCCCATGTCTTGTTCTTCTCAATGGAGTCAATTTCTTGGTTCATGGCTTGAACCCAATGTGGCTCCTTAGCTGCTTCTTTAAAGGATGTAGGTTGACATGACATTAAAGCAAAAAGGTTGTGTTGTTCAAAGTCATCCAACTGCTGATGGATTTCTCTCAAACTTCGAGTTCTCTGATTTTGTGGTTCAGAGAATGATTCTCTGCTGAAAGTTGAGTTATCATAAGAATTTTCAGGTTGTCTTTGTTCCTGCAATCATGGAAGAGTAGTTTGAGGTACTTGTTGTTCTGAATTTTCTGTGTTTTCAGAACTTGGCAGCAATGGATTTTGACTGTCCATCTGTTGATTTTCTGAATCATTCCAGAATTGATTTTCCAGAAATTTTACATCTCTGCTGAGAATTAGTTTCTTGGTGATTGGATTGTAAATCTTGTAAGCTTTAGATGTTTCACTATATCCAGTGAAAATACATTTCTCACTTTTGTCATCAAGTTTCTTCCTTTATTCGGAAGGTATGTGAGCGTATGCTATGCATCCAAATGTCCTTAGATGCGCTACATTGAGCTTTGTCCCACTCCATTCTTCTTGGGGAACTTTCATCTTTAGACTTGTGGTTGGAGATCTATTCAAGAGATAAACTGAGCATGCTACTACTTCAGCCCAGAACCTATTTGACAAACTTTTCTCTTTAAGAAGTGTTCTTGCCATATTCATTATTGTCTGATTTTTCTTTTTAGCCACTCCATTCTATTGTGGAGTATATCTGGCTGTTGTTTGCATGATAATGCCTTGTGATTTGTAGAAATTTACAAATTCTCTAGAATTCTATTCTCCTCCTCCATCTGACCTGAGTGATTTGATATATTTGCCACTCTGTTTTTCAGCTTCTGCCTTGAATTATTTGAATTTTTCAAATGTTTCAGACTTGTGTCTGAGAAAATAGATCCATATTTTTCTGCTGAAATCATCAATAAACGTTAGAAAGTAAAAGCTACCACCTATTGACTCTGTTTGCATTGGTCCACATAGGTCAGTGTGAACAAGTTCAAGATGTTGTTTGGCTTGATTTGATGACTGTGGAAAACTAGTTCTCTTGTGTTTTCCGAGTATGCAAGACTCACATGGGGGAATTTGCTCTTTAAAGATAGGTAGACCTTTGACCATGGAGTTTTTCTGAAGAAGACTTAGACTCTGAAATGATAGGTGTCCAAATCTTGTATGCCAAACCATAGTTTCATTCAGGGTAGATGCACTTTGTGCATATGGTTGAATCAGATTTGTAGTTCTAAGGGTAAGGGGAAACATCCTATTTGGAGTCATATGGATTTCAGAAATCAATTTTCTACCGGGGTATTTGTCATATATTTTGCAAGATGCTCCCTCAAAAAGTACCTTATAGCCATGTTCAATGAGCTTTCCTACACTTAGCAAATTATGTTTCAGATCTGGAACATGATAGACATTGTTTATGTCTTTCTTTACATTCTGTTTAGTAAGAATAGGAACAGTTCCTTTTCCTTGAACTTTGACTAAATAATCATTTCCAAGTGTAATATCAGATGAGATTGAAGAATCAATGCATGAAAGTAATTCTTTGTTACCTGTCATGTGATTGCTACATCCACTGTCCAGCAACCAGAGATCTTTAGGTTGTTGTTCAGTCTTGTGGCATGAAAGAAACATACCTCTTGAGTTTTCTCCCGTGTGATTTGACATATGAGATCTGCCTGAGAGTTGATCTGCTTTCTTCTTCCTGCATTCAGATTCATAGTGCCCATACTTTTTGCAGTAATAGCATTGTATGCTTGATTTGTCATTTGACCTTCTCCCGCTACCTCTTTGAGGCTGGAAATTCTGATGTTGATTTTGTTGTTGATGCCTTTGATCTTGGAAATTTTGATTCGGATACTGTTGTCTATTGCCTCCACTGGAGTGAGGGTTACTTTGATTGCTCCCTCTTCCTTGGTGACCTCTGCTTCTGCCTTTGCCTCTCCCTCTACTGAAGGAGAATTGAGTTTTGAAAGCATTGGAGATTGACTCATCTGTGAGATGCAGTCTAGTCTCATGTGTCACCAGAGAACCAATTAATTCATCTGTTGAAAAGCTTGATAGATCCTTGGATTCAAGAATTGCAGTTACAACCATTTCAAATTTCTTTGGTAAACTTCTGAGAATTTTATCAACAATTTGTTGATCAGTGATGGTTTCACCAATCAATCTGATCTGGTTCAAGATTCCCATGACTCTGGTCATGAACTGATCCACATTTTCGAACTCTGTCATCCTTAGAGTTTCGAATTGCATCCTCAAGGTCTGCAGTTTAACTGTTTTGACCCTGTCATTTCCTTGATAGGAAGATTTAAGAATATCATAGGCCTATTTGGAAGTACCAGCGCCTATGATTTTAGAGAAAATTGAATCATCCACAGAATTTTGAATCTAGAATTTCGCTTTATTTTCTTTGTTCCTCAGTGTTGCCTGAGCAATTCTCTGCAGATTTGTCATGGCAGAAAGGGCGGCTGGATCCGGTTCCACATATCCAAGATCCATTGGTTCCCAACACTCTTGTGCTTGCAAGAAGGATCTCATACGAAGATACCAAAACTCGTAATTCTTTCCCAGAAGAATCGGACCCTGAGTTGGTCCTAAATTGCTAGACGACGCCATAAAAAAAAATTGCAAAAAAAATAGAAGGAAAATTCATATTTACCTCCGATCACCGAAACACCGATTTGTCGATGGACGAAAAGAGCTTATCGGCCTTGAGTTTGGCCTTTGTCACGGTGCAATGTGACCACGCGAATTGTGTTAAAGCGTTACGGGCTTTTCCAGTTCTTTGTTTTTCAATTTGCCGAAGTGCGAAAGTTGCCTTTGGACAATTTAACAGTCTAGATCTTTCTGTGATCTGACGGTCCAGATCTTATCAGGATATCGCGAATCAGGACTTCATGAACCCTGATGACGAGCTCTTCTGACTCCTCGATTCCCCGATCTCTGATTTATCGATGGCACTTTCCTTTCGGGAAATTGCCCGATTCCTTTGATCTCCACCACACGTCCCAACAGATGGATGGCTCAAGTCTTCTTCGGGGGTTTCACTGTGGAGATTCCTGATCCATCATTTGGATGAGATGATGTCAGCTGGGCCCCAAATCAGAGCCTTCCTCCTGTCAGGAATTCGGACTTCGCAGTTCCGAAATGCTCATGTTTCTTGTCCTTAGGATTCGCAATTTGCCGAATCCTGATGTGTCGATGGACTCTCCTCTTTCTGGACTTTTCCAAGTCCTTGGATTTACGCCACGTGTCCCCTCAAGATGGACGGTCCGCGTCGTTTCGTGATTTCGTGACTTGCGACGCCAAGTTTCTATTAACTTGAGAACTTCAATTACCGAAATGTCGACGGTTTCCTTGATGTTCGCCACATGTCCAAACAAATGGATGGTTGAGATCTGATCGCTATTTCGTGAATCGTGATTTCGCGAGTTTAGAGCTCTTGTTGTGATGGTCTTTCAAAACCACAAACTCCGATATGTCGGTTTGACAGCACTTGTATCTGCTGCCACATGTCCTCTGAGATGGACATCTCACAAGTCCTCTCGGGATTTCGCAATATCATGTATCGGAGTTTTGGAGTGCAATCACCTTTGCTCGTCCAACTCCCGATTCTCGATTTTGCGATGAGATAAGATCGACGGCTCACGATCTTTCTTGATCCAACAGTCCAGAATGACTCGTGATTTCGGGATTCGTGAATTCTCATGACGGTTTTCTGACCTTTACACCTTGCGAGTTAGCGAAATGCCGAGATCTCGCCACATGTTTCTTGATTGACGATCTAGATGATGTGGGGATTTCGTGAGTTCACAAGTCAGAAATTTCTCCTGTGCGCTCCAAAGGATTAAACCTCATGCACTTTTTCGCTGATCCAACGACTGTCGGTCCTTTGCGGAAGATCTGACGGCTGAAATTCTTTCGCCTTTTTTGTGCTCTCTTCATCCCTTCTGAATTGGTTTCCCACTCTAGATCCGTTCGGAGGATGAATCTTACAGCCTCAGTGGTTGTTCTTTGCACCTGAGACACGTTCTTTACTCCTGTGGAAGAAAGATTCGTGAATCTTTCAAAGATTTGAAAGAATTTCACGATTTCTTTGTTCTCTGCTACAATCTTTGACAGATTTGAGCGATTTCCAAGAATCTTTAAATGATTATGCCTTCTGCGGGAATCTTTAACGATTTTGAATGAATTCTTCGATTTCTTTAAATGTTCCGATGTCCTACAGCTCTTCTTCGTGAGTCTTTGACGATTCTTGAAAATTACAAGAATCTTTAAAGTTTCTTCTTCTGCACTCTCTTCTTCCTCGTTCTTTCGAGCGTTGTATGCTCTGCTTCGACGCGTGAGCTTATTATGTTGATCTTTTGAGTGTATGACGGTCTTCTTCCTCGTCGAAGTTTCCTACGAGAATATTTCGAGAGTATGACAGACAACTCTCCAAGCCTTGTGAAAAGACTGTGTCGAATTTCTCTCAAGGTCCGTGAAGCTCTGCACTGTGAGGATCGAGTTGCTCTCCATCCTGTGTGAAGAGGCTTACTACTATAGCTCTGATACCATGATAAATTGAGAAACAAGAAATGCAAAGAGAAAGAAATAGAACAGAAAACAGTATATTCAAATGTATGAAGAAGAGTGCAAAAACGAAGTTACAATGTAAAGGGAAATAGCTGAGCTAAATAGGCTCAAGCAAGACAAAAGTAGAAAGTACAGCTGGCCAGGACAACTGACAGTGTACAGTTAGACTATTGAGGTTACAATATATTTAACAATGGCTTCAAGTTCTGAAGTCGATGTGGACCACCTTGTACAACTGAAACTACTTGGAGACCGATTCAAATGCTTCAACACTTTCGCAGCGAACATTCACAGAAAAATCCTTGTTTCACCTTTCTTCATTTGTGTTGATCACAACAAGGTGTTTGAAGGTTATCCATTGATGTATTGGCCTATAAAAACATGTTACTGGGGTCTGGAGCCATTTATCTTTCCTATCTCTAGTTACAAGTACAAGCAAACAAGACGCCCAGGACTTGAGCTGTATCTCGACTCTAGGGTGCAATACATCAAGGATCCTCTTGATAGTGTTCAAAAATAATCCTCTAGTTAACTTTTGCATGTACTGAAGGACAAATTTCTTTGGGGTCATACTATCTTTTAAAGGAATCAAGATCTCAGAATATTGTTTCTCCAATGCTCTCACCACTTCCCTCTCAATAATTATGATTGTATTTTACAAATCAACCGAGTATTCAGACCGTTGATTAACAATGATTTTGTACTCGTTCATAGTTTCTTTCCTGCACTCATACATTTCCTCAACAAATTGTGATGTTGAGTGTTGTGTGATTGTTTTCGTCCATCGAACCTTATCAAACTTACACAAAGTAGATGAAGATGTTTTTCTTGGATCCAAAGCACAATGTACTGATGAAACAAATATTCTGAGTCCACACCTCCTCTTATTAGACAGATGTTCCAGTATGCAAGATCCATTTGAAAGTCAGTAGTTGCAATTAAAATCTTCATTACAGGTGTCGAAAGGGTCTTTGACTGAGAACTGAAAGGTGCACATGCCAGCATCATCTTCACAACGCTTCATTGCGTTTTCAGTCGCCTCCAATACAAACATATAACCCATCATGAACCCAGCAAGTCAAACAAGTGAGGCGTTTTATTCTCAGGAAGGCAAGAGAAGAAAATTGTGTTCCTGCAAATCGATCTTGCCCTAAAAGACTTGGACAGTAATCTGTGAATGAATACTAAAACCCTCCTCGTGGTTTTTAGCACTAGGTGTTGTCAATGCTTGGACATTGTCTTGTAAACGAGATTTTTCCTTTCTGACACCTGCAGATTTGAGCACATGTTGGCACTTTACTTCTTGACATCTACAAGATTTAAATAGATATAAATAGAGTGATGCTATCTTCTCTGGTGACATCTCGCTGCATACGCCATTTGCTTGACATGAATTGAGTTCCCCCTTTAAGATATGCAATCGTGGATCACGAGCTTTATTTTTTTATTCAGCACTATCATAGCACCGACTCAACTTCCTGTTACACGAATTCACATCCATATCGATTGCATCCACATGGCTCTGACGAAAATTTCAAGCTCGAGCATTGGTCTCTAGCAAGCTTTGTTCTATATACCACATTGTTAAAAAGAGGACGCTAAGTATTTTTTTATATAAGCTCATGGTTTGAATTCTCCTTGCATGCGGCACACTCTAGCTCGTTGGTGGCTCGGTGCTTGGTAATGCTTTGATTATTGTGTCAATTGGTGCTTTGAATTTGGCATTACGAAATGGCTATGACTTGAGATATAAATATGAGACTCATTTTTTTTATAAAAGAAATTAAACAATAATTAAATCAAACCATTATAAAAATGATTTAAAATAATTGTTATTTTTACTTTTGGGTCATTTTCATAGAAGACCATTTGGGAATTCAACTTTTACAAACAAATACCTTGGGAGGATGGACCGAATGGAAGGTTTTTTTTTAAGGAAGCGAGAGGATATGTGAACTTGTGGAAGTAAACAATAATTAAATCAAACCATTATAAAAATGATTTGAAATAATTGTTATTTTAACGTTTGGGTCATTTTCATAGTAGACTATTTGGGAATTCAACTTTTACAAACAAATACCTTGGGAGGATGGACCGAATGGAAGGTTTTTTTAGGAAGCGAGAGGATATGTGAACTTTTCCACAAGGATTAAGGACTTTGGAAACTCTTTTGAAGTTGAGACAATTTTAGTGTTAATATTGATTCACCTTGCTAATATTTGGCAATGACAATATTGATCGACTGTCATAAAGATGACAAACTATGACAAAATTGATGAAGGATTTAGAATTTTGATGATGTCAATATTGGTGCTAACATGGACTCCAACTGGGGATGGCGTGCTCCTTGCGAGATTCCAAGAATTTGTACTTCCAATTCCTTTTTCCATTCCATCTTTGCAATCTATATCCTTGTTCATTCCCTGAGAACACCTCTGCTCTTTTATTGAAAACTAAAACATACAAGCTGGAAAGCACATTGCAAACAAACTTATAACTACAAACCAAATGCTTGCATGGAAAGCTTATTTATATACATTAGACTCTAGTCTATGTAGATGAACTATTTTTCTCAAGTGAAGTCATATTTCCAATGCAACCAAGTAAGTAACAAATTGATGAAAATAACTCTTTCCATGCAATTGTTCGAAAAAAACCTTAAGTGATATAAAGTTTGTAGCGATAGGTTAATAAGCAATTGATACTTATAGATGTAATATGAAATCTTACCAACAAACAAAGCATTAGAAAATTTTGAAAAATATAAATCCATGCAAAAATCTATAGGATCATGAAACTCATGACAAAACATTTTCAATTGATTACGAAAACAATCTTGTTCCTCTGTGAATGTTGACTCATCAATAAAATTGTGGTCCTCATTGTTAATATTTTTGGTGTAGCTACAGAGTATATTCTTGTATATTTTTTTTAGTCAAACCTTTAAAATGTTATTATAATTATATTGTATAAGTCCGCTCAACATAAATTATTATATTATTGGTATTTTACTTATAATTGTAAAAAGATCCATTGTGGCTAGTCGACCCTGTTTTATGGGTTAGTTAGGTCAAGAGTCATGTCTCTTAAAGAGACACTGTTGTGTATAAATAGAGGATAGGTTCCTATCATTTGGACACACACTCACACACTTCTCTTGTGCATCTTGGAGATCATAAGAAGGTCTAGCGCACAAGTCTTGGAGACTGGTTCTTTTGGTGTTTTGGTCTTGGTCTTTCTTGGAGAGATATAACGCACCATTTTACTGGTTGAAGGAATCTATATTGAGGATTTTGGTTGTCGGGTTTTCTCCCCCACGAGGGTTTCCCAAGATAATATTTGTGTTCTATTGTATCTTTGATTGTCTATGTTTCAGTGATCCTACTACAGTTGCTATTGGATTAACTAATTGTAATTGTGTAACTATAAAATTTAAAATTCAAACATGGTATCAGAGAAAGCCTTAATAGAAGCTAGTTGCAGATCTAGAAGCCTAAAAGGAGTCTTTTTCAGTCTAGACAAAGTTTTCAGACAAACCAAGACCATTAGAAGACATGATGACTACCGAAACAAAGATCAATGATAAGCTAGATAGAGTTGATAACTTCAGGGCCTGTAAGTATAGAGTAACCCTGCTTCTTTAAGAACATGAAATGGATAAGTTCATTATAGAAGAGGTTCAAGAACCTCAAAGAGATGAAGCTAAGGAAAAATATAAGAAGTACATTATGAGAGAAACAAGGATTATTAGAGACTCTATTAAGGAGCACCTTATCCATCATATATCATCATTATCTTCTTCAAAGAAAATGATGGACACCGTAACTCATCTATTTGAGGGAAGAAACATAAATCAAATAATGAATCTGAGATCTTAGTTGAAGAATGTAAAAATGTGGAAATCAGAAACCATTCACTCCTACTTCTCAAGAGTAAATCAAATCAAGGAGCAGATAGAAGTTGTTGGTGACTCAGCAGAAGGAGAAGAGATGGTGATGACTACCTTGAATGGCCTCCCAAGGTCATGGGATGCATTCATCCGAGGAATTTTTTCAAGAAAGAGGCTTCCCACATTCAATAGTCTATGGGAAGATTGTAACCAGGAAGAAGCTAGGACAACTGCAAGAGAAGAAAAGATGGAAGATGAAGAATAAGCCCCAACCTCCCACACCAAGAAAGGAAAGAAAAAGAAGGAGAATTCCTTACCTAAGAGGTTTAAGATGGGTCAAGAAGACATGTCAAGAGTCATGTCTCTTAAAGAGACATTGTTGTGTATAAATAGAGGATAGGTTCCTATCATTTGGACACACACTCACACACTTCTCTTGCGCATCTTGCAGATCATAAGAAGGTCTAGCGAACAAGTCTTCGAGACTGGTTCTTTTGGTGTTTTCGTCTTGGTCTTTCTTGGAGAGATATAACACATTATTGTACTGGTTGAAGGAATCTATATTGAGGATTTTGGTTGTTGGGATTTCTCCCCCACAAGGGTTTCCCAAGATAATATTTGTGTTCTATTGTATCTTTGATTGTCTATGTTTCAGTGATCATACTACAGTTGCTATTGGATTAACTAATTGCAATTGTGTAATTATAAAATTTAAAATTCAAACATTGTATCAGAGTAGGCCTGAATAGAAGCTAGTTGCAGATCTAGAAGCCTAAAAGGGAGTCTTTTTCAGTCTAGACAAAGTTTTCAGACAAACCAAGACCATTAGAAGACATGATGACTACCAAAACAAAGATTGATGACAAGCTAGATAGAGTTGATAACTTTAGGGCCTGTATGTATGGAGTAACCCTCCTTCTTTAAGAACATAAAATGGATAAGTTCATTATAGATGAGGTTCAAGAACCTCAAGGATATGAAGCTAAGGAAAAATATAAGAAATAAATTATGAGAGAAACAACGATTATTAGAGACTCCATTAAGGAGCACCTTATCCATCATATATCATCATTATCTTCTACAAAGAAAATGATGGACACCGTAACCCATCTATTTGAGGGAAGTAACATAAATCAATGAATGACTCTCAGATCTCAGTTGAAGAATGTGAAAATGCAGAAATTAGAAACCATTCACTCCTACTTCTCAACAGTGAATCAAATCAAGGAGCAGATAGAAGTCATTGGTGACTCAGTAGAAGGAGAAGAGATGGTGATGACTACCTTGAATGGCCTCCCAAGGTCGTGGGATGCATTCATCCAAGGAATTTTTTCAAGAAAGAGGCTTCCCACATTCAATAGTCTTTGGGAAGACTGTAACCAGGAAGAAGCTAGGACAACTACAAGAGAAGAAAAGATGGCAGATGAAGAACAAGCCCCAGCCTCCCACACCAAGAAAGGAAAGAAAAAGAAGGATAATTCCTTACCTAAGAGGTTTAATATGGGTCAAAGAGACAACTCAAATATGAGATGTGGTGCAGAACCCCTACCTCAGTAGGGTTCTGCGACCTCCCAGTCTCTAGATCGTTCTCTTCCCTCAGCCGAAATGGCCCTTTGGGATTCTACTGGAACCCTTTCAACAAATCCATAGGTCCCTTCGTCCTCTAGTACAGATCTTGAGAAAACCTACACATGCCTCCTTTTCGTGTTTCAGGGTTTCGCAATTTTGCGAGCTAGGACTCCATGTCTCCTGACTCCTGGTCCCTTGAACATCGAAACCCAAAATGAGGAAATCTACCCATGACCACGTTCCGCCTTTTGGAATTTTGGAATTTGCGATTTTGCGATTCCAATGGCAGACAGTTCTTGGTCCTTCAACCTCCCGAGATCTGAAATACCGAAAAGGGATTAACAGGCTTTGGCTCCTCCCTTAGCCTCCATCCACATGACCATAGCTCTGTGTCCACATGCTTAATTCCAAAGCGCTATTGACTTTCGTGATTCAGAGAATCGCGGTGCAAGTGGTCCCCTTTTTTTTGTCTTTCGAAATTCTGGTGCATGAAATGTCAAACTAGGTTAGCGTTCACTCTTTTGGGGTTTCACGATTCTAGGAATCGTGATGCAAGGGTCCCTCCTTTCCCCTTTCGGACCTCCAGTGGCCAAAATGTCGAAATGGAAAAATGTCGAAATGTTCCAACACTTATCCCTTCTAGTTTTTGTGAATCATGACTTCGGGTTTTGCGATTTTGGGAAATCCGGTTACAAGGGATATCTTTGCCCCTGGGAACCCTCGGTGGATGAAATGCCGAAATGTCGAAAAGTATCAGTGCTTGTTTCTTTTGGATTTTGCGTTTCGCAAAATCCCGACACAAGGAGTATCCTTGTTTCTTGGAATCTCCGGTCGCTGAAAAGCCGAAATGTCCCAGTGCCTTATCCTCTGCCTTTTGTGAATCGTGACTTCAGGTTTCATGATTTCGGGAAATACAGTTACAAGGGATATCAATGCCCCTTGGAACCCCCAGTGGTTGAAATGCCAAAATGCCAAAATATCTTGGCGTTCGATAAATGGCTCAACACAATCCCTGGCATCAAGGGTTCCGATCGAATCGCGACTTGCGATTTCGAGGTTTGGGATTCTGAAAGACAAGGGTCTCTGTCTTTCCAACTCGCGGTACTCGAAATTCCGAAATGGGCATCGAGAAACTCTCGTCGCTAACCTCCTCGCAACTCCACTTGATCCAACGACGTACGGGGTTTCGGTGTTCCTCCTCAAGGATTCTCCACCATCCGTTTAGATCTTTGAACTCCCCTCACCTGGATCTGCATAACATTAAATTCTGTACTCTTTCTTCCAATCAGACAATCCATGAGAATTTCCACAGCGATCCAATGTTCGATGTCATTCTTCCTCGTAAGATTTTACTCGATTCCAACTTAGAAGATTTTCTAAGTCTACGACTACTCAACCTTTGTTCCTTCTAGGGAATGAATTCCTGGTCTCAAGAACACCTTTCGAAGTGTTATCCCTCCTGAGATTTGTCTGGTTCAGAATTCGATCTCCCACGTACTCCTTACGTCTAAGGGATTTCGATAACCCATGTCCATGATGCTTATCTCTTTGGCTGGATGCACACCTTGCAAAGCTTCCTATGAAGAGAAACAATTGAAACTGCCAAAATCTTACAGCTCCATTCACTTGTTTATAAAAAAGAAAATAATAGGGAAACTGCACACAGTCCAAACATCACACCTTTGGATCAATTTTCCATCCTATTATATTCACAAGTGCCCACTGGCTACATAGTACATTCAAAATTACAGTCACTCAGAAGATTGAGATCTCCTGCTCACTCGCAGTTCTCTCTTACCGCTCATTTCTCTCTGTATTCTAGCACTCTCTAACTGGGTGTACCAACTTCTACATAACTCAAAAATGTTTCTAGGGTTTTCCCCTAGCTACTTGCCTACTCTAAAATTCATCCTACGCGATCTTAGTTCAGTCGCATTATAGAGCCGAAGTGGAAAATCCTGCTCTGTTTACAATTTTCAAAATGTGCCTCAAAGGGTAAAATTCGACATCGGTTCAAGCATGCCTCCAAAGGTTAATTCTGGCGCTGAGTGAAGGTGTATTTCAAAATCGGCTGCAACTGTCAACGATGAATTTTTGGAAGAACTCACACGTGTTGAGTGGTCCTACCTCTGTGTGCTTGCCAACGATGCTCCTACAAACCATATACTCATTCCACTGACTTCTATTTCTCAGTATAGGGCTTGTACATGCTTCGTAGGTCTCCTTGAAATCTGTATCACCACAATACATATCCTTAAGGTGTTCAAACCCCAAGGTCTTCACCTAGAATTCTTGCAGAATTAAACATCTCCTGCTTAAAGCATCGACAACTTTGTTAGTATTTCCAGCAATATGGTTTATGACAAAAATAAAAATTTTCATATATCCAACCCATTTTGCATGCCTCTGGTTCAGTTTTTCTTGTCGAGTTATGAATTGTAAAGCTTGGTTATCATTGTACAAGACAAACTCTTGTGGGACAAGATAATGCCTCCATTTATTCAATGTTTGAATTATGGCATAGAACTCCTTGTCATATGTGGAGTATTTCCTCTTAGTCTCATTTAGCTTCTCGCTGAAATAGGCAACAGGTCGATTGTCCTGACTCAGAACTGCTCCTATTCCAACTCCACTTGCTTCACATCTTACTTGAAATGTCTTTTCGAAATTTGACAAGAACAAAATTGGTCATTCTGTTATATTCTCCTTCAGTATATTGAATCTCTCTTTAGCCTCCTCTGTCCATTTAAAAGACTTGTGCCGCTTCTTCACTGTATCCATCATTGGTGCACAAATCACACTGAAGTCCCTAATGAACTTTCTATAAAAACTTGCTAAACCATGAAATCTCCTTACCTCAAACATGCTCCTTGGTGACAACCATTCTCTGATCGCTTTCACCTTCTCTGGATCCATCTTCAATTCATTCGAAGAGATCACAAAACCCAAATAAATGAGTTTTGTCTTCATAAAAGAGGAATTCTTCAAATTGATCAGTAGCTTCTCCTGCTATAGCCTCCTCATTACTAGCGTTAGGTGTCTCAAATGCTCCTCTTTAGTCCTACTAAAGATCAATATATCGTCTAGATATACAACCACGAACTTGCCAATGAAATCTTTCAGAATTTCATTCATCAACCTCATAAAAGTACTTGGGGCATTCGTTAAGCCAAATGGCATAACTAGCCACTCATACAGGCCTTCATTCATCTTAAAGGTTGTTTTCCATTCATCACCTTCTCTCACGCTGATCTGGTGATATCTACTTTTCAGATCTATCTTAGAAACGAAATTTGCTCCACTTAAGCAATCCATTAAATCATCCATTCTCGGTAAAGGAAATCTGTACCTGATGGTGATCTTGTTGATGGCTCTCGATTCTGTGCACATTCTCCATCCTCCATCTTTCTTTGGGCTTAACACAGTGGGTACTGCGCATGGGGTCAAACTTTCTCTGACCAAACCCTTATTGAGCAACTCTTGGACTTGGTTCCTCACCTCCTCATTTTTTTTGGGTTTTAATATGTACGCTACTTTGTTTGGCAGGTTTTCTCCTGGTATCAAGTCGATATGATGACTGATACTCCTGGTGGGCGCCAATGAGTTTGGCAGCTCATCCACCACTATATCAACAAAATTATCCAGCAGCTCCTAAACTTCTTCAGGTAAATCATCCACTGATGTACTCGTAAGGATGACTCTAGGCTTCCTCACCACAGCGAACTGCATCTCCTGTTCTTCCTTGACTTCTTTTAGGAGTTCCTTCCCACTCATGAGAAGTGTGCTTGTGCTGGCTTCCTCTCTCGCTCTCTTCTCCTCCATTGGCAGCAACATATGCATCCTACCATTCTTCTCCAATGTATATGTATTCTTTCTTTCATCGTGAATGAAATTTCTGTCAAAATGCCATGGTATTCCCAACAGAATGTGGCATACATCCATGGGAATTACATCACATAGGATTTCATCTTTATATCCTCTTATTTTAATTTCAACCAGGCATTGTTTATCGATAGTTACCTGGTGTCCTTCTTGCAGCCATGATATTTTGTATGGCCTTGGATGTGCAGTTGTCTTCAACTCTAATTTCTCCACCATCTCTGTGGATACTAGGTTGTCAGTACTCCCACTGTCAATGATTACCTTGCATACTTTATCCTTAGTCTTGCAAGTTGTCCTGAAGAGACTGTTTCTCTGTAGTGGTTTTTCAATTTCTGCCTCTGGTTTTAAGAGAACTTTTCTTAACATTAGGGATGCCCCAACCTCTACTCCTTCTGCCTCAACATCTCTTCATTGTGATTCTGAAATGTGAGCTTCTCCTCCTTCTTCTTCTCGGGACATTCCCAAGACATGTGCCCTATCTTTCCACAATTATAACACCTTACTCCTCCTCTGCCTCTTCCTCTAGAAGATATTCTTCCACCACTCTGTCTTCCTCATGAACTTCCTCCTCATTCTGAGTGATTGTGTGGTTTCTCAACCTCATCCTTAGACTGTTGTGCTTTGTCACGGTTAAATCCCTTTATTTTTCTTGGGATCGAGCTTTTACCTCTTCCTCGTTGGTTTTGTTTTCTGGCCAACTTCTCCTCTGCCTTCAGTGAAAACTAATAAGCATCTTCCACAGTCCTTACTGACATCATGCTAAGCTCGTCCTGGATCTCATATCTCAATCCATTTATATATTTGGCGACTCTTTCTTCATCTCTCCCTTTGTCCAGTTTTGATGTTCAGCCAGTAGAACTCCTCGGTGTACTCCTTGACTATCATCCCTTTCTATCTCAGGTTCTGTAGCTTCTTGAATAGATTGATCTAGTAGTCTTTGGGTATGAACTTAGCCTTTAGTTTGGCTACCATCCTATCCCAACTCTTAATCCTTTGTTTTCCTTTACTTCTCCTCTCAGCCTGTAGTTCGTCCCACCACAATGCTGCATGCCCTTTTAGCCGGGTGACTACCTGCTTCACTTTCTTCTCCTCGTCGACATCTTCATAGTTGAAGTGTTTTTCCATGGACCTTATCCAGTCCAACAATTCTTCAACATCTAGATTTCCCTCATACATGGGGACCTCTATCTTAGCTCTGCCTCCCAATCTGGCAACTGCTCTCAATAGACGTTCTTCTGCAACATCCTCTCTTCCAGCTTCTTCAACCTCAACCTCTTCACTTTCTGCATCACTGACATCCCCAATGTCAGGAGCTCTTCTCTGTGTTGCTTCCATTGTTTCCAATCGGGTGCGAAGCTCTCGCATATCCCTCAATACCACACGGTTGGCTAAATGTGGCTCTCATCTTCTTGGTTGCATTATGTCGACTATCTATCACACACAGAGTACAACTCCAAGTTCTCTATCTCCTTCTTTTACTCCTTCGCCTGAATTTTACACACGAAAAACTGAGGCTCTGATACCACCTAGTGCAGACCGCCTACCTCAGTAGGGTTCTGCGACCTCCCGGTCTCTGGATCGCTCTCTTCCCTGAGTCGAAATGGCCCTTCGGGATCCTGTTAGAACCCTTTGGATGAATCCATAGGTCCCTTCGTCCTCTGGTACAGGTCTTGAGAAAACCTACGTGTACCTCCTTTTCATGTTTTTGGGTTTCGCAATTTCATGAGCCGGGACTCCACATCTCCTGACTCCTGGTCCCTCGAACACCTGAACCCCAAAATGCCAAAATCTACCCGTGACCACGTTCCACCTTTTGGGATTTCAGAATTCGTGATTTCGCGATTTTGACGACAGACTGTTCTTAGTCCTTCAACCTCTCGGGTCCTGAAATGCTCGAAAGGGCTTAACAGGCTTTAGCTCCTCCCTTAGCCTCTGTCCACATGACCATAGCTCTATGTCCACATGCTTAACGCCAAAGCGCTATTGACTTTCATGATTTGGAGAATCGTGGTGCAAGTGCTCCTTTGTTTTCTCTCTTTTGAAATCTCAGTTCACGAAATGCCGAACTGGCTTGGCGTTCACTCTTTTGAGGTTTCGTGATTCAAGGAATCATGATGCAAGGGTTCCTCCTCTCCCCTTTCAAACCTCCGATGGCTGAAATGCTAAAATGTTCCAACACTTATCCCTTCGGGTTTTTGTGAATCGTGACTTCGGGTTTCGCGATTTCAGGAAATCTGGCTAAAAGGGATATCTTTTCCCTTGAGAACCCCCGGTGGCCGAAATGCCGAAATGTCTCGGTGCTTGTTCCTTCAGGATTTTGCGTTTCGCGAAATCAAGACACAAGGAGTATCCTTGTTCCTTGGAATCTCTGGTCACCGAAAAGATAAAGTGTCCCAGTGCCTTATCCTTCGGCTTTTGTGAATTGCGACTTTGGGTTTCACAATTTCGAGAAATCTAGTTACAAGGGATATCTCTGCCCCTTGGAACCCATGGTGGCCGAAATGATGAAATGTCGAAATATCCTGCCGTTCGATCAATGACTTACCATGATCCCTAGGATCGATGGTTCCATTCGAATCGTGACTTCATGATTTTGAAGTTTGGGATTTTGAAAGACAAAGGTCTCTATCTTTCCAACTCGCGGCACTCGAAATGCCAAAATAGGCATTGAGAAACTCTCACCGCTAACTGCCTCGCAACTCCACTTGATCCAATGGCCTGTGGGGTTTTAGTGTTCCTCCTCGAGGATTCTCCACCGTCTGTTCAGATCTTTGAACTCCCCTCACTTGGATCTGCATAGCATTAAATTCTACACTCCTTCCAATCAGACGATCCATGGGAATTTCCACAGTGATCCAACACTCAATGATGTTCTTCCTCCTGAGATTTTACTTGATTCCGACTTAGAAGATTTTCTAAGTCTATGATTACTCAACCTTCATTCCTTCCAAGGAATGAATTCCTGGTCTCAACAACACCTTTTGAAGTGTTATCCGTCCTAAGCTTTTTCTAGTCCAGACTTCAATCTCCCATGCACTCCTTGCGTCTGATGGATTTTGATAACCCAAGTCTACGACGCTTCTCTCTTTGGCTCGATGCACACCTTATAGAGCTTCCTATGAAGAGAAACAATTGAAAATGCCAAAATCTTACAGTTCCATTCACTTATTTATGAAACATAAAATAACAGGGAAATTGCACACAGTCCAGACATCACACCTTTGGATCAATTTTCCATCCTATTATATTCACAAGTGCCCATTGGCTACACAATACATTCAAAATTACAGTCACTCAAAATATTGAGATCTCCTGCTAACTAGCATTTCTCTCTTACCGCTCGTTTCTCTTTGTATTCCAGCTCTCTCTAACTAGGTGTACCAACTTCTACATAACTCAAAAATGTTTCTAGGGTTTTCCCCTGGCTACTTGCCTACTCTAAAATTCATCCTACACGATCTTAGTTCAGTCACATTCCATAGCTGAAGTGAAAACTCCTGCTCTATTTACAATTTTCAAAATGTGCCTCAAAGAGTAAAATTCGACATCGATTCAAGTGTGCCTCCAAAGGTGAATTCCAGTGTTGAGTGAAGGCGGATTTCAAAATTGGCTGCAACTGTCAACGTTTAATTTCTGGAAGAACTCACACGTGTTGAGTGGTCCTGCTTTTGTGGGCTTGCCAATGATGCTCCTGCATCAAGATGTTATCGTTGTCAGGAATTGGGAAACTTTGTTATGGATTTCGCCGTCATTATGGAAATTAAGAATAAGAAAGGAAGTAAGAGGCATCAAGCTCACACATCTAAAGATGATGAGCCTCCCAAGAAGGTTGCAAAGCAAGATGAATCAACTGATGAGGATTATATTCTTATCTCAACCATCACAGGTGTTGTTACTCATGGAAGTGACACTTGGTTGATAAACAATGGTGCCTCCACACACATGACAAACTATGAAGACTCCTTATCTAAACTTATTCATAAATATTCAAATCACAAGGTGAAATTGGTTGATGACTATTGGTATCCAATAAAATGTGTTGGAGAATATTCCTACAGGTTAAACATAGGAAATCCAATGAAGATGAAGGAAGTTCTCTATTTTATAGGTTTGAAGAAGAATATTCTCTCAATTTCAGCATTAGACAAGAAATGGTTTAGAGTACCATTTATTGATGGTCAAGTTCTTATGTGGCCTAGTGGGAATACTCTTAATGATGTAGTAGTGATTGGAGTTGAAGAATGAGGACTCTACAAATTGAAAAGACATTAATATTCTGCAATGGTTCATGATATTGTGAATTCCAGTGAACTATGTTATAGGATATTTCCTCACCTACACTATAAAGCTCTTCCCATTGTGGGAAAAATGGTGGCAGGTCTTCTAGAAATCCAAGAAAAACCAAATGGTGTTTGCAAAGGAAGTGCACAAGGAAAGAACATTAAGCACTCAATTCTCAATAGTGATAGCAGAGCTAAAGAAGTTTTGGACATCATGCATTCAAACGTATGTGGACCGATGTCGACAGCTTCACCAAGTGGGTATGTATATTATGTATCTTTCATTGATGATTACTGACATAAAACTTGGATTTATTTGTTAAAAGAAAAGAATCAATTTTTTGGCAAATTTAAAGAAATCAAGGCTTTGTTAGAAAGCTTGATAGAGAGGAAGATAAAGACCTTGCAATCAGAAAATGGAGGTGAATTCACCTCTGAAGAATTCAAGGAGTATTGCAAGGAAGTTGGGATTAAGAGGGAGTTTTCTACTCCCTATAACCCTCAGTAGAATGGAATAGGTAAAAGGAAGAACCGGAAAATCATGGAAGCAGTAAAGGCAATGATCCATGATCAAGATCTTCCTATGCATTTATGGGAAGAAGTAGCGAAGATGCAAGCGTACGTGTAGAATAAAAGTCCCCACATGGTCCTTGAAAACAAGAAACTCAAGGAAATGTTTTTAAGAGAGAAGTGAGAAGTCAACCATTTCATAATATTAGGTTTCCCTATATTTATTCACATCCCCAAGGAAAAGAGGCCAAATTTGGAACCTTTCGAACGAAAGGGCATATTTTTTCGTTACAGTGACACATCGATGGCTTATAGGATATACATTCTCGGTCATCAGAAAGTGGATATCAGTTGAGATGTAACCTTCAATGAGAATGTAACTTTCAGTAAATCCAAACAGATCCATACAGAAGAGGCACATGAAGAACAAAATGAAGTTCCTAAAGTTCCAAAGGCAGTTGAATAAGAAGAAGTCAGTCCATAGGATCATGACATGGTAGAACCTCAGAAACCAGCTGAGATACCTTCTTGCAAGAGAAGACCAGCTTGGGAAGAAGATCTTATCAGAGATGCAGAAATAATTGGTTCCCCAAAGAAATCTTTCCGAGAAAGTAAGAATTTGAAATCGTATTCCAGCTACGTGGCATGATTGTGTGATATAATGGATGTAGAACCTTCCAATTATGAAGAGGCTATAGAAAATCAAGTATGGAAAGATGCCATGTAGGAGGAATATCAGCCCGTTATGCAGAAGGATGTCTCGGGTGTGGTTCCCATACCAAAGAAACATTATGTTGTGAGTTCAAAATGGATTTGCAAGACAAAACACGCGGTTGATGGAAGTATTGAAAAATATAAGTAAATATTTGTGGCCCAAGGTTTCTCTCAGAAGGAAGAGATTGACTATGAAGAAAAAAATTTCACCCATAGAAAGATATACCTAGATTAGGACTAATCGAAAATGGATCCAGGAAGGTCTAAAAATAAAATTTCTTAGAATTATATGAAACTAGTTCCATTGTGTCCGGCTCCTCGCACTGATTCCGGCCATATAATTTTTTTCGCAAATGAACGTCATATGCGAAAGATATTGTGTTCTGACTAATTTCCCAAACAGGAAAAAAGTCAACTAGTCAAAGGACATATGGAACTTCCTGGAGATGACACGTGGCAGTAGCGTATGACGACATGTGGCAATGGAAGATGTTGATACGTGGTAGACAATGGACATGACACATAGCAGGTTCAGTTGTTGACTAGATAGATGAGTTGGAAGGTGACTGTTGGTGGCATGGCAGTATGAGCCAATGATGCAATGCCACATGGAATTATGATTAGGCCAAATGGGTCATGGGTCAAAATGTTGTTCTAGTTATCCTCCATTCGAATCAAACTCAAGATCTATTTGGGCAACAAAATATACACAATGTGCTAACCAAAAGGATGAATACATTTCTTATTAAAACATGTGGGAAATATTAGATTTGTTATCGTTTAGAGTTGAGATATGGGAGGAAACGTCTGGTTAGCAAGGCTAGCCTGCCAGCCAAGGCACGCATAACCAAGAGCATATGATGGAATGGGCGCATATTTGTGTAGGTCAAAACCTTTGTATAAGCCATGATATGTTTAAACAATGTTTCACATTATATACCATATACTATGGCTAAACAAAAATTTCTAACCACAAAAATATATTCCACGTTTTGTTATAAAGGGCACACCATACCGTATCAAATAAAAGTGGATAGAGACTTTAGGGAATGGTCTATTTTAACCATTATGTTTTGTTATAAAGGGCACACCATACCATATCAAATAAAATTGGATAGAGACTTTAGGGAATGGTCTATTTTAACCATTTGAAAAAAAACTAATGCCATATATTATGGTTTTATTAAACCATATTCATGGATTCAAGTGAAAATTCCATCCCTTTTTGGTGGCTAAAAGAAGGGGTAGTTGGGATTCAATCCCATGACCTTTTTTTATGAATCCAAAACTTTTACCACTACAACAGAGGTCAAATAGATAAAGAATAGCGTAGAACAATCCAATTTATGTAGGAAAAACCAGCAAGCTAAGCAAACTTTGGAGGCCATTTATAATAGCTACGCTCAACCTTTTTTAGTGTTGTCAATTGTGTTGGATTCTTGAGGTCGAATAGAGCACAACCAGACTAGTTTGTAATTATTTTAACACTTTTCTGTTGTATTTTTGAAGCATTGAAGAGAAATAAGAAAGCCTCGCCCACTAAGACAAAGGCCCACAGACGTAGGAAACCTTGCCGAACTCCATTAACAACTTTGTTGTTATTGTTTGTTGTTATTTTTTATTACATTCTGATCTGCATTTCTTATTATGGTTGTTATAATATCTCATTAATTTCTTCTTCTTTCATCAATTCTTAATTAGTAAATGAACTCATGCTTAAAACTTAACCAAGTCTTTAAAAGATCATTACGGATCAAGTGATATCAAAGCAGGTTGACGGTTGGTTTTTGCGTTTGCATGATTACCATGGAAAAGATGAATTGTGGTGATGGCAAGATTGTAGAAGGGGATCTAAAGATTGGATCTAGAAAGATGAATTCTCAAAGTGAAGAGATGGCATCGGAAGAAGGCATGTCTCAGAATGAGATATAGTTTCAAAATACTTTATTCACCATGTCTGAAATGGTAAAGGTATTATATGAGAATTACTTGGAACAGAAGAGCCCTTTCTGAGGGGAATCTTCTAAACATGACAAAAGTGAAGAAGGAGAGGATCCTCCTAAACCTCCTCCTTCACCTCCTTCTTCTCCATCAACTTCTTCTTCTTCAAGTACAAGTTCAAAATCCACCGCAAGAAAAAATTCCGATAAACATAAACATGATGTTCCTTTACTTAAGCTTGATGGGAAATTTGAATTACCCATGTATGATCGTGAATTCAAAGCTAAGAGGCTTGATAACTAGGTCATACAGATGGAAGTTTATTGTAGTGTGCAAAAATCAAGGATGAGGAAACTCAAATCAAATTGGAATCGCTTCATATTGTAGGCAAAACACTCATCTGGTGGCAGAGTAAGTTTCAAAATGACACAACATGTGGGTAATGTATTTGCATCATGGCAAGATTTTGTTTTTGAACTTCGAAAACAATTTTATCCTTTGGGTTATAAAGAGAAGGATTTAATTAAATGATAAGTTCTTAAACTAAGGGACAAATAGTGCAAGAATACACAGATGAATTTCATAGGATGACATTAATGTTAAACATTCCATTACATACCCAAGAAACTCTTATGAAGTATATAGGAGGTTTACCTGCACATATTCGAAACATTGTATTTATGTTTGGACCTACTAATCTTGATGAGGTTTTTGTTCAAGAAACATACATTAAAGCAGGGAAAAGATGAGATAGTGTATCAGGGGAATCATCTTCAAGGAAAGAGGAAAAAATAAAGGGGAATGGAAAGAAAGAAAATTTAGTGACAAGAAGGGAAGAGAATCTCTCTTGCAAGCATTGCAAGAAAGAAGGGCATGATGATGATCATTCCTGGAAATTGCATCCCGAGAAGAGACCGAAGTGGTTCAAACAGAGGAAAGGGATGAAAACAGTTGCAACAACAACATGACCAACAGACTTGGGATATGATTTAGGTGATGAGACTAAGATCACAGCTATTGGTTTGACAGGTAAAATTGGTGATGGATATGATTCTAGATGCAAATTGTTTCACATAAGGGTGATAATGAAACATACCAATATATATACATTGATAGATAGTGGATCTCAATATAACTTGATTTCATAGGAAGTGGTTAAACAATTGAGATTAAACACTAAGATGCATCATAAACCTTACTCACTTAACTGGATAAGCAATAATCATAAATTTCACATAACAAATCAATGCACTTTAAAGTTTGCAATTTCATCAATGTTTGTGGATGAGGTAACATGTGATGTGGTCCCTCTCAATGAATGTGGAATGGTCTTAGACAATCCTTATTTGTATGATCGCAAAACAATCTTATACAAGAAACATAATCAATATCACTTAACTAAATAAGGCAATGAATATGTGGTACATCCTCATCACTTAAAAGAAAATCAATCTCTTCAAACAATGGAACAATTAAGGAAGACAACTTACACAAGAAACACATCTATAATTGTTCCAAATCAAGAAATTGATCTTCAGCATGACCATGAGAGGGTTGTATAATGGAAGTCCAATCATACTTTTCTTCAATATAAGCTAATGTCATGTAAGCACATAAAACATATTAGCTCATTTGCAGTCATATTTATGTTGTTATCGATGCTAATGTTTTCAACATGGATGGTAGTGGCTTCAGTAAGATGTGAAAGAGTACAAGTGGATAACAATAGGTTGTCAATTCCTATGGTTGTTTTGTAATTGCTCTTGATGAGACAGGTGCAGAGGACATAATTTAAGGAGAAATAACAAGTGAGGTGGCTTATCCCGCACTTGATGATTGGTTAATACCCTTTTGGAGGACCAAAAGGTATTAGTGGGGAGGCATGATCCAAAATGGATTCAGGAAGGCCTAAAAATAATAGTTCTCGGAATCAGACAAAACTAGTGCCATTATGTCCGACTCATCACGCTGATTCTGACCATATGATTTTGTTTGCAAATGAACAACCTATGCAAAAGATATTGTGTTCTGACCGATTTTCCAAACATGAAAAAAGTCAACTGGTGAAAGGACACGTGGCAACTTCTGGAGATAACACGTGGAAGTGGAATATGATGATAGGTGGCAGTGACAAATGTTCACACGTGGCATACCGTGGACAAGACACATAGCAGGTTCAGTTGTTGACTAGAAAGATGAGTTGGAAGGTGATTTTTGGTGACATGGAACTATGAGCCAATCATGCAATGCCATGTGGCACTATGATTATGCCAAATGGGTCATGGGTAAACATGTTGTTATATTTATCCTCCGTTAGAATTGAACTCAGGATCTGTTTGGGAAAAAAAATATACAGAATGCGCTTACCAATAGGGCGCATACGTTCCTTGTTAAAACATGTGGCAAATATTACATTTGTTATCGTTTAGAGTTGAGATATGAGAGGAAGCATCGGGTCCGTGGGGTTATCTCGCCAACCAAGGTACACATGACCAGGAGCATATGATGGAATGGGCGCATATTTTTCTTGGTCAAAACCTTGGTATAAGCCATGATATGTTTAAACGGTGTTTCACATTATATACCATATATTACGGGAATAATACTTTTTTTTTTTAAGTAGATATTTTATTTCTAAGATTAAATATCTAGGGGTTTTGTCAATAATAATTTTTTTTTAAGGAGATATTTTATTTCTAAGATCATATATCTAGGGTTTTGAACATGAATAATACTTCTATGTTTATTTATTTATTTTAGGAGATATTTTATTTCTAAGATTATATATCTAGGGTTTTGAACGGAAATAATCTCTGTAGCTTTTACCTTTTTTAACTAGAATAATCTCTGTAGTTTCTGTGGACTTCTCTGCTATTTTCAAAAATCATATTTGACTTCTTCAAAGGGTTGAGCATTTGGACATCTGAAATGAGGTAAGTCACTTTTTACTTTGATTCAATTTTAATTTTACGTAAAGAGATTTAAATATATTTTATTTATTTTTTTATTTTAAGTTTCAGAAGTAAAAGTTGATTTGAGAGATAAGGTCAATCCATAATAATAATTATTACATCTTTTTTCTCTTCTTTTCAATATGAGAACTCCACCACCTATTCCAAAAAATTAGCCTAACAAGGGGAGGCCCCCCAAAATCACCCTAGAGATCGTTTATGATTATATGGAATTAGTAGAAAAAAAAAGAGAAGAGAGAGATGCCAAAATCCAAATAGAGTTAGAAACATTAGAAAAAAGAAGTGAAGAAAGAGATCTAAAACTCCAAATAGAGATAGAGGCAATGATTGATAAAAAAATTAAAGATACCATTCAAACTGAAATAGAGGATAGATTCTCAGGATTCAAGATTGAATTGCAAAAAATGAAGGATAAAATTCAAGAAATGGGAAAACATAAACAATCAACCCAAGAAGGAGGGGTTGAAGAAAATCACAACTTGAGAGATAGGATAAAGGAGCTAGAAGAAAAAATAACCAACAATTTGACCCTCAGTAATATGGAAAACAAATTGGATATCAAACCCATCAAAGAGGAAATGAATAAGCTAATCGAATTGGACCATCAGCGTAACAAAAGAGCCTTGAACCTCATAATTTTTGGTATAAAAGAACAATAATAGGAGGATACGCTAGCAATAGTAAAAGAAGAATTAAAAAATAAATCACAAATTGAGACAACTTACCTCATAAAAGAAAAGAGGATAGGAAAAATAATTGATCACAAAGATAGGTTGATCTGTGTCAAAGTAAGTTGTAATGACAATAAATATAACATACTTAGTAAATATCTGAGCTTAAAAGGGTCGGGAATATTTACAAATGAAGACCTCATTCCCGAAGACCAAGCTAAATTAAGGAAGGAAGTTCAAAAGGTAAAAGAAGCCAGGAAAGAAGGAAAATGGGCAATAATTAGAAATCGAAAAGCTATTGTTAGGGATAGATACCATAAGGATAATAATAAATAGGAATTTGGGACACTTGGGAACCTTTTTTGGAATTGTCGTGGCTTTCCATGGCCCAAAGGTCCTATGATAAGTTGGATCTTGAGTGATATTGATATTATTTGTCTAACTGAAACTTGGGAGCATGAGGAGTCTAAGGTCCCTAACATGGGAGGATTTGTCTTGTGGTCGGCATGGAACAAAAAATTCCACTGTAGAGGGATAGGAAGAATAGTTTGTTATATTAGAAGAAACATTTCTCCTCACATTCAACTTCATAAGATTGACCCTCTTAATCAATACATATGGATAGAAATTTCAGACACCAATGCTAAGAAAATGTATATAGCAATTTGTTATTTTGCACCTATTAATTCTACTTTTTATAAGAAAAATAATATAGATAAAAATTGTTCCTATAAAAATTTAGAACAAGATGTTTTTAATTTGAAAAATGAAGGTAATATCCTCCTGCTATGAGACTTTAATGCTAGTACTGCAACTAAACAAGCTACTCTTTTAAGTGATGACTCCAACCATAATCCTTTATGGCTAGACGAGGACCTTGTTTTATCTAATAGCTACAAAATGAGCTCTGAAGACCTAATTGAGAATTTGTTTGGTACTGAGTTGGTCAAGCTATGTAGCTCTCAAGACCTAATAATCTGCAATGGAGTAATGAAGTGGCCAAACTCCAACTAAATGACCTGTATTCATGGGCTAGGTAGTAGTGTTGTAGATTATGTGATATCTAATATCCCCATTTCCAACCAAATAACAACTTTTGACCTTTTAAATGACCATGAGCCTGAATCTGATCATAAACCTTTAACCCTAACTCTAAAATTTTCCATGCATAGGAGCCCCATTGAAGAGAATTCTGATAATCAAAGGAATTTGCGCTTTGACAAAAGTAAAGTTGACATTTTATTAGAGGATTTAAATAGTAAATTAAACCTCCTAACTTATAAGAACAACATTGAAGAACTCTATCATAATTTTACAACTACCCTTTCCACTTCTATTAACAAGTTCTCTTTTGAGGTGTCCCATAAAAAGAATAATAGAACAACCAACCCTTGCTATGATAAAGAATGTAAAATTGCTAGGAAATCCATTAGGGATGCTTCTAATGAGCCCTTAAAACTCGATAAGATCAATACGTACAAAGTCCTAATTAAAAGGAAAAAAAGATACTATATAAATAAAAGGCAAGAGCAACTTTCGCAACTATACAAGTTGGATCCTAAGAAGTTCTGGAGCCAAATTCTAAAATGCAATACTAAAGAAAATAATAGGATTCCCTTAACGTACTAGAATTCCTACCTTAAAAGTATTTATGAGTTCCCTAATGCCATGGACACCTTTCCTATTGTCCCTACAAAGGCAGAAGTTTTTTCTTTATATGACATAGAGTTTTGGGTTAAGTGGCTCGCAAATGGGAAAGCTAAGGACATTGGAGGCTACCAAGCTGGAATTTTTAAAATTGAAGGGCCAATCCTTATCCCTCACATACACAAGCTCTTCAATTTAGCAGTAAAGCAAGGCTTCCCTAAACCCTAGACGCAAAGCCTCATTGTTCATATTTTTAAAAATGGGGATAAAAACATTCCCTCTAATTATAGGACCATTATGATTAGCCCAATTTTAGCCAATCTTTATGGAATTATTTTGGAAAAGAAGATTAGCATTTGGCTAGAAAGTCACGGTAAAAGAGCTAAAGGCCAGGCCAGGTTTAAGAGATATCGTTCAACTGTGGACCATATTGTTACCTTTAGGATCATTGCAGAGGACTTCCTCAATACTAAAACCAATCTTTTTTGTTGTTTTGTTGACTTTAGAAAAGTTTTTGACATGGTTCCTAGGAAAAACCTTTGGAATAGGTTGGAAGAGATAAAAGTGCCTCTCGAGTTGAGGGTTGTTGCAATAAGGATGTATGAGAACATTATTGCTAAGTTTAAAAACACTGAGGGCTGGTCAAAAGAGATCAACTGCAATATCAGAGTCAAACAAGGTTGTCCCTTGTCCCCTACCCTTTTTGGCATTTACATTGATAAATTAGAAGAATGCTTGGAAAAAGTAGGTTGTGTCAGCCCTACTCTCACTGGTATAGTCATCAATCTTATTCTTTATGTTGATGATATCATTCTTATGGCAAGGAGTCCCCATGATCTTGAAAACCAACTAAGAATCATCAAGGATTTTGCTCCAATATGGGTATGACTGCTAATACTAATAAGACTAAGTTCATGATTATTAAATCCAATAAGATACCTTTGTTTATGAAAACAACAACTTGGAGGAAGTGAATTCATACAAATATCTTGGAATTGATATTCACCACAAGCTCAATTGGAATTATAGCATTGAGAAAAGGATTATTGGGGGACGGAAAGCTTATTATGGGCTTGAAAACAATTGTAAATCCTCTGATCTTTGGAGTTGGGATAAGAAGAAGCTCCTCTTTGAGACTCTTGTTACACCTATTATTCTTTATGGATGTGAAGTATGGGGCTATAGTATCTCTCATGAATCATGGAGAAAGATAGAGCAAATACAAAAGAATTTTATAACCTATAATCTCAAAATTAAAGGAACTATGCCCTATCCCATCCTCCTCGTAGATACAAACCTCTCCCCCATTGAGACCATGGATATGAATAGATACCTAATGTACAAGAACAAGTTAAACAACATGGAAGACAAGAGGCTACCTAAAATTGCTTCAAAATCAAGTTATAACCACCATCGACTCAAGCGAGGATGGCATAAAGATGCCTGGTCTTGGCTAAACTATTGGGGAATCATGGAAGAAACCATTTTGTAGAATAAAGATACTATTAAAAAAATGTCAAATCAAAA
>CBVK0104046529.1:0-14396 GCA_900067695.1 Picea abies
ACCAAGTCGAGCAAACATTAAACAAAGGATGATTACAATATAGTTATACATGATATTCGTGAGAAAAAAACTATCTCCTTGCAAGAATCTCACATCTGACTTCGTTCAGAAGTCATCGCCTTGCAAAATGTCATTACATAGTTGTATAATAAGAACCAATGATTGAACAGTGAATTGAAGACAACCCGGACACAACTGGAAGATGAGGCTTCCCTCTTTCAAACCATCATTTTGCAACGGTTTGATGAAAATTCTTGGAGAATTGTTGACCTGGAGAAGACCATGGAAACCATATTTCAAGATCTAGTGGATTATTTTAGTGATAAAAAGGATCTTATCGATGATCTCATGAAAGAGGTTACAGTCCTCTCTTGTAAAAATGCTTCCTTGAAGACAGAGAATGCATGACACAAAAATAAGTTGAAATATGCAGAAGACGTGTTCCAAACTGATGTGACTAAACACTCCAGAAGGGTTGCTTCCATGGGGAACACTGCTGCTATATTTTTTCAGACTCTTGCAGACGAATTTGAGGAGAACTCTGACCTTCTTGAAGAATTGGAAGAAGACGTGAAATCCCTTCCTCATACAACAATAAGCACAAATGTCATCCAATTGATGGAAGAAAATGCCCATCTGACTCGTGAGGTTTCCCACTTGCAAGCCTCCATTGATGAGCTTCATGAAAAAGTTTGTCCTCTTCAATAAGATAACAATCAATTGTTTGACGAGTATCAGACATTAAAGGAATATTATGATGTCGTATTGTTGCAGCTGATTGAGGAGGATGAGACTCTTCAGAGCTTGCAAACTATTGAAAAAAATGTTGAGACAACCGCTGCGAACAAAACTGACGTTGTTGAGCTGCATGTTTCTTCTTCCACCATTTTTGCTAGTCAAGTTGTTTGTGAGAAGAATTCTAATGTTGTTGAGCTACCAAGATCACCCATTTCTACTCCACTCCCTGCTTTTGTTTGTAAGAAAGATGTTTTCAATTTATGCTTTGAAACTAATCATTGTGTTGTTTCTCCTAGCTTTGAAAAACACACTATAGGTATAGGGTCTCGACTGCTCAACAAGATGGGATATACCAGAGGAGGAATTGGGAAGAATGGACAGGGTATTTCTACTCCTATTGTGCCCACGATGTTGCCACCAAGAATTGGTCTTGGATATGATGTTGTTGTTGCCTCCTTGCCTACACCCGCCCTTGCTGCAAATAGGGAAGTTTTGTTCGTTGCAGGTGGAATTCAAACTGATTTTCTAGTAGAGAAATCTTCTAAATGGATTGATGAGATGGTTGTTGTTGACATACCAGATTCTAAGAATATTGTTGTTGATGACGTTGTTGTTGATATACCGTGTTGTTATACTTCTGAGAGTACACTAAAACCTAAGCCTATATCTCTTGATCATCCAACGCAAACCTTTGTGCCTTATCGCCATCCTTGCCATCGTAGACATGGCAACCATGCTTTCAAATATTTGCAAAAGTGACGTGAAAGACAAAATCGTGGACCCGTTCCAACTACCAAGTTTGACTATGGTTGGATTGATGAGTGGTCATGGGCGCATTTGAACTGATATTTGAAGAGTTATTGTCATTTTGTTTTGTCGTTTGTATGAACGTACAATGCTCCTCTTCATTGTTGTTGTTTTGTAGTGGTTGACCATAGGTTTGACTCGACTTGATAGTCGACTGGAGTTTGACTGGGATATTGGTTGATTAATATTCAACCCGACTTGGCAGTTTCCTGGAGGTGTTTTCGATTGTTCATTTGTTGACTAAGTTTTGACTATCTATTGTTCATCGACTGGTGTGTTTCGACACAAATTTGATGTTGATACTTTGATCCCTCAATTGTGTTTAAGGGGGGGAGTAATTGAATTTGTTGATGTGTAAACCCAACTAATGAGTTGTGTGTTGACTTGACTACTTCTTGTTTACTCAAATTGGATTGCTAAGACTGACTTAACTATGTTCGATTGTGTTATTGGAATCTATACTCATGCTTATTGTCCTTGTTGCAGAGACTGTTGGATTGAAAGAGATTGATTATTTTGGTGCGTTCTTGTCTAGTTTCCTAAGCGACTGGCTAGTGTTGTCTTGTTGTTTAGTTGACTGACCGACTCGGACCGTGTTTGGATAGTATATTTTGCAACCAGTTTGCATTAGATGGTTTATGTTTGGCCTTGATCCATGTTGATGGTGATCAAACTTCCTCATGATTATTGTTGTATAATATTGTGATCAACCTTTGCAGACAAGACAAATTCAGGGGGGAATGTTGCAGAATTTTTTTTCCTCCAAGCTAAGTTTTCAGGGGGGTGTTGGAACATGCAGTTCCTTTTAAACCTCACCTTGTCGAATTATTTGGGTCAACCAAGTCTTTGGTTCAATGGCTAACTAAACTCTTAGTTGACCATGTCCACTTATGGATTCATGATCCACGTTTTATGGATAGGTGAAACTGCCTTCACTAGAGTTTGTTGAGTTTGTCCCATGACCAAACCTATTTATAGACAATCCTTGTGATCGACCTATCATCATCTCATATTTTCAGATCATCTCAGGAGACCTGCTCTTGCTCTCATTTAGCGACTTGTGCTTCACTGCTACGATGTCTTTCAACACCACAACTTCTCTTAGATCCGTTGTCCTCTGTGTTCAATTCCCATTTCAACAACCCAAACCTCTTGTACCATAACCAAGACTCATCAACTGAGGCCTTCAATCAAGCTACATTTGATTCCATAGTAAAAACATTTTATTATTTTTCATAGGAACTTCGGCGACAAGGCCATTGTTGTTAAAAACGTTACAAAACTTTCCTTAAAAAACAATCTTGTAGTTTTTAGAATTTAGCTGTCGTATGCTAATCAAGTTATGCTTTAAATTTGGAACAAACAAAGTATCATGTATATATATAATACTTCCATTCTTGAGTTTTATGGAAAGGATACATGTTCCCATTACTTCAGCCTCATTATCATTGACAATATTTACTTTCCCCTTCACACTCTCATCCAACTTTACAAACATATTTATATTTCCAGTCATGTGATTTGATCAACCACTATCTAAATACCATACAAAATCATCTTCGACATCAAAATTATTACATGTGAAACAAATTTTGAGAGTTCTCACCTTCATCTTTACTAAAATTTGCTTGAGAGATGTCTCCTTTCTTCTTAAAACAATAACTTTCAAGGCGACCATCTTTATTACAATCGTTGCAAGGAAAGTTACCTCTCCCAGGGCTATTACTTCTTCCTCTACCATGGCCTCCACTTCCTTTGGCTCTTCTATGGCCTCTACCTCCTATATATGATGATGAACAAAAGTAGAAGCATCATTCATGGTATTGGAAGATTGTTTCTTCTTTTCATCAACCTTCAACTTTCTTTGGAAATCTTGATCCAGAGGTTCCTCATTCTTTTTTACCCTGTCTTCGTGTACTTGAAGGCTTCCAAACAGATCAACAAGGGTTAGTTGTGATAAATCCCTTGAATCCTCTATAGAAATAGTGATGGGATCAATTTTTTTAGGAAGACATCTTAAAAAAATTTCAACAATCTTCCTATCTTCAAGAGATTCACCATGAGCATGAATATCATTCACAATATTTTGAACTCTAGTAATAAAAGATTCAACACTTTCGTTTACTTTCATAGTAAGAGATTCAAAATCTCTTCTTAGCATTTGGAGTTTGACAACTTTTACCTTTACAGATCCATTGCATTCCTTCTCTAAGGTTTCCCAATAATCAAGGGACATACTAGATTTTTCAATCTTTGGAAATATTGTGATGTCAACTCCAGTTTGAAGGATGAACAGAGCTTTGGCATATTTTTTTCTGTTCTCCTTCAACTCTGTCTTTTGATCAACCGAGAGAGCATTGTAGGAAGCCTAATTAGCTGACTTTATGTATTCTACAAAAACAAAAATCTATAAATATTGTGAGATAAGCAAAGTTATCATCTTCACACACCAATACTCACAGTTTTCCGCACCGAAAAGAGGAATCTAGTATTGTACTGCATTTGAATTTTGGGCCATTTCTCCTTCTCCAAATAAAATAAAAACGTTGTAATCAACCTGCTCTGATACCATACGAAGAAATATGAGCAAAAGGGATTTAAATGAATGTTAAAAATCACACCCAACAAACTTAGGTCCTGTCCAGTTAAGAAATTCCCAAAAATTACAGAGTAGAGATGGAAAAAAACTCTATTTTAAATGCTCTATTTACAATAAAACTACAACGTGTAAAATTTATGTGTTAGATAAAAAAAACAGTCAGTTGTAAATTTATGCAAATAAAATCAATTGCAATAACTCTCAATAAACACAACTATGTTTTAGATAAAATAAAATTACAACATTCATAACATCTTTATTTGCATTAAAAAAAACACTAAAATGTTATTTTGAAATTCCGAGAGCACTACTCAGAGATACAAATAAAATCGTTGCTAGTGAAAAGAGCATTCGATCACTAATTTTCCACACACAGATAAGAACAAAAACTAAGATTAAATATATTCCCAGAAACAATGTTGAGGACCCAATGCAACTGTTGAATAAAAATGTGGCAAGTTTCGGTCAAACACTTGGCAAATTTAACTTTACATCTAGATTTCAACAACCGTCCAAATGCCCATCGAATGCCTAAAAACTAGGCATTAGTTATTTCAAGGAGTAGAACCATAAAATCAAAGCACCATAATAATACCATACCAGTATACTTTGGCCCTTTTCCGTGTTGAATGGAATGGTAACTTCTATGAATACGGGCAACTAAACTACAATTGTCCACTTTGTGACCTTCTAGTAGTAGTCCACTCATGCGAACCACATAGAAGGTTCATTTTGGATATTGCTCGGTTGGTGAAGAATGCTTCAAACTTTGCCCTACTTTGTAATGGGTCAATCCCAACCACTCGGTAATGGGTCAATCTCAATTGCAAAGATCAATCGTTGTTGGGATTGAACCCAGGTCACCAGTGCACCAGTGTGATGCATGCAAACAAGCAAGGAACTGTAACAATGAGTCAATGACAATGTTCGGTCTTTGACTTTATGATATCTATAGGTAACTTTTTCATGATATCCAATGTTCAATATAGGTATAGGAAAATGTAAATAATATTTTATTATTATTATTAAATTAAATAAAAAACTTTAATTATCTTACATGCAATTGAATTAAAGTTTGAAGTTTTATTTCTAGGGTGGCATCTATTATTTAAATTATTCAATTTTGAAGTTATTGCAAGGGTGGCAATATTAATTAAATTATTCAAGATTGAAGTCGCATTTATTACTTAAATTTATGTCTATTGACATGTCAATGGCCATGTTGTCATGTCTATCTATTACTTCAATTCATGTCCATTGACATGTCAATGGCCATGTTGTCATGTCTATTGCTTAAATTTAAGTCATGCCTATTACTTAAACTCATGTCATGTCAGTTGACATGTCAATGGCCATGCTGCCATATAGCAGCATTGACAATGCAAACCCTTCTTTGGTTGTATTCTCCACCGCCTGGATATGTGTATGCGACGATGTTTGGTGGAATTCTCCACCACATGGAACTGTGTATGCGGTGATGCTTGATAATTTTCTCCACCTGATCCATGCGGTGATGCATGCTCGACAGTGTTCTCCACTTCCATTCTCTAGCATCTTTGTTTTCCACCGCCATCCATGTGGAAAAAATAACTAACGAGCAATCCCAAATTACCCAACTTGTAAAGAAAATGCATTCGAACCCTTGCTAAAAAAACTTCACACCTGACAAGGGCTTCCAAAAGCATTAAAAAGGCAACATAAGGAAAAAGAAATTGAAAAAGTGCTCCAAACTTGATCAATATCCCTCCACTTTCCAAGAAACAAAGTAGTTAAATCTAGAATGACATCGTTAAAAATACTAAACATAGTATGATCGTTTATAAGACTTTACGGCCACAGTCGATTTGAGGCCACAATTCAATGAAAATGAATATAAAACCTTGGCCTTGTTGGAGATATTAATTACAATTCATGAGCTTTATGCTTACGCCAACTCAGTCTGACACAGAAAGTAGAAGTGTTTTACAGTCTGACACGACAAGCAGGAGTGTTAGAAGGAGCGCTATTAATTGAGCCAATATTTATCTTTCTAGAGCCCTGTTATGCAGATAGAGTTAGTTGAATTTATTGATTTTCTTAAATGTTTAAGTCGGTTAGCTTCTAAAGGAAGTTTTTGTCGTGATCTTTATATTCCTGAGTTTGTAAAGAGTCGATATAGAATAGAGAGAAATATTGAGTTAGTTGATAGTTAGAAGCAGCAGTAGCTATGTAAGGAGTCGAAGAAGTCTGAGAGCACAAGCTCTATGTTTTTTCTGGAAGTATGCAAAATTCGAAGTTGAAGCTCGACATAGATTTTGTAGTTTGTAACCGCACACAATATTCAAATTGATAATTTATATTAAGTATTTGTGTGTTGACACTTTCATGAGTATTTATGGTTTATTTATATTAAGTATTTGTGTGTTGACACTTTCATGAGTATTTATGGTTTCTATTGTGTTCAAATACTTTGAAAATATATTTTCTTTGTTTATGCACAAGCTTAAGTTAGCTTTATATGTTCTTGAACTTGTATTGAAAATATACATGTGAGTTTATATACTAAGAGTAGCACAGTGTCAAGAAATCACTTTATTAAGTGTTATCATCATAACACGCGGTCCACTGTGCAGTATGGAAACTGCACGGTAAATCCTGAGAGCTCAATGACGAAGAATTGAACTGCGTTGTCTTTACTACTACGTGGCGCGCTGAGAATAGTCTGCACGTTCTAGATCCGAGAGCAGGTATCAAAGAATGTTTATCAGAGTAAGTTTCAAGAGAAATTTTAAAGAGCATCAACTATGTAGTAAGGTGATGTCATGGCTTCTACTTCAAATTTGCAACCTCTCACTTTTACAGGTAAAAACAATGAGTTATGGTCCTTGACCATGAAGACATTATTTTGGGGACAAGATGTATGGGATATAGTTGAAAATGGCTATGTGGAACCAACAGATCATGCAGCATACAATGCCATCACACAAGCTGAGAAGGATGCTTTGAAAGATCAAAGGAAGTAGGATGGAAAGACAATGTTTTACATACATCAAGTCATGCATGAGAGCATAGTTCCAAGAGTATCATCAACAAAGCAAGCCAAGGAAGCATGAGACATATTACAAACTTATTATAAAGGTATGGACAAAGTCAAGATTTCAAAATTACAAATTATTAGAAAATATTTTGAAACTCTTTCAATGAAAGACACATATTCAGTAGAATCTTTTTACACCCATGTTATTGGCCTAATAAATCAAATTAAATCTCATGGAGAAACCATAGAGGATATAAAGCTTATTTAAAAGGTACGTAGGATTCTTCCTTCTAAGTTTGATCCTCTTTTCGTGACTTTAGAAGAAAACAAACACCTGAGTCAGTTCAGTCTAGATGAGCTGCAAGCCTCCCTCATTAATCATGAGCACACATTAAATAGGTCAAATATGTCATTAGAAAATTCATTTCCACGCAGTCATCTATAAGTTGTGGAAGAGGAAGGGGGAGAGATAACTCTAGAGGCAGAGGAAGGAGTTCTGCTAGAGGTGGACGCAGTAGCAGTCCTGCAAATACTGGTGGTAGAGTTCAAAATCAAAATAGCAATTAGTCAAGTGGTCAAAGATTTGATAAATCCAAGATTCAATGCCATTATTGTAAAAAGTATGGACATTATGCATATGAATGTCGGAAGAGACACTATAACTAGAACAAGCAAGGTCAATATCAGTCAAACAATGCAAATACTCCCTCTAGTCCTATGTTTATGGCGCGCGTTGAAGCAATGCATATAGTCTCACCGGTTGAATGAAATGTTTCTCAAGAAACTCCATGTGACATATGATACTTAGATGCAGGCTGTAATAATCACATGACAAGAAACTTAGAATTGTTTTTTAGTTTGGATAAGTCAGTCCAAACTAAAGTTACACTTGGAATAGATATCCAAGTCACTGTCTTAGGTAGAGGAAGTATTGACATATTAAGTAAAAGGGGGAGAAAAAAGTTATGCCTAATGTATATTATGTTGTTGGACTATAACATAATTTGATGAGTATAAGACAATTGTTACAAAATGGGCATAGAATCTACATGGAAGATAATCACTGTGTGATTTTGGACAGATATCCAAGCAACCAAATTATTGCAAGAATTCATATGACAAACAACATAATGTTTCCATTGACTTTGAATCCAACCATGAAGAGAAAAACAATGCAAGATATCTATGAAGAAAAAAATGAGCACTCTGACACTGCATTTAAAGCAGAAAGTGAAGAAGTAAGTGTGCAATGTTCCAAGGAAGGAAAAAGTAGTGCACCCAGTTTCAAGAAAGAAGGAGAAAATGGTGCAAAGTTGCAGAGAACATTTCAATATGAAGTGTTGGATGATTACTGGATATGGAATCTCAGATTTGGACATTTAAACTTTGGAGGCCTGAAACTGCTACATACAAAGGATATGGTGAAAGGTTTACCATTAATTGAAAAGCTAGAAAGAATATGTGAAGGATGCATTTTTGGAAAGAAACATAGATATTCATTTCTAGTTGGAAATTCATATAGAGCAAAAGCTCCACTAGAAATTGTACATTCAGATACATGTGGACCAATGCAAACACCATCTATATGAGGCAGTACCTACTTTCTTACATACATTGATTATTTATCAAGAAAAACATGGATTTATTTCCTAAAACATAAATCTGACGCATTTGGTTGTTTTCAACAAATCAAATCACTTGTGGAGAAGAAAAGTGGTTATTACGTCAAGGTTTTAAGAATTGACAAAGGTGGTGAATATGACTCAAGGGATTTTCAGAACTTTTGTAAAGTTCATGGCATTAACATGAAATTTACCGTGTGGTATATGCCACAACAGAATGGTGTCGCAGGGAGGAAGAATCGAACCATCATGGGAATGGCACACAATATGTTGGAAGCCAAACATTTGTCAAATGAGTATTGAGATGCGGCAGTAGCAACTGCAGTAAACATCATGAACAAATGTCCGACAAAGAGTGTGAAAAACAAAGTTCCTCAAGAAGCCTATACATGTATGAAGCATAATGTTGCACACTCAAAAAAATTTGGTTGTGTCGCATATGCACATGTTCTAGATGAGCTGAGAAAGAAGTTAGACAACAAAGGACATAAATGTATATTTGTTTGATATTTTGAAGATACAAAATGATACAAGTTGTATGATCATGTTGCAAGAAAAGTTATAATCAGTTGCGACGTTCAATTTGTGGAGAATGAAGCATGGGATGGAAGCATAGAAAGAATAGTTAAAATTATTGATGCTATGGGGTATGATGAAATGGAAGAAGAAGTGGTTCAAACACCAATTACAAGTCAAAGCGTAGTTCCTTCCACTCCTGGAACTGCGACACAAATCATAGTGCATACTACTCCAGTGAGATCTGTAGGTGCGCAGTCCATACCTAGAGCACAACAAACTCTAGTAATCAGTATGAGTAGTTCTACATATCTAGATACAACATTAACAAACATGTTACCAAGAAATAAAAGAAGTCTATGCAACATATACAATGTTGATACAACAAATTCGTTTTCAGTTTTTGTTGTGTTTTCACAAATAGATGATCCCTTAACCTTTGAAGAAGTTGTCAAAGATGATGTATGGGCACAAGCCATGGATGAAGAAATTAAATGCATTGAGAGAAATCAAACATGGAAATTGGTAGATGTACCTGAAGAAAAATATGTGATAAGTGTCAAGTGGATTTATAAAACCAAGCAAGATGCAGATGGAAATGTGCAGAAGCACAAGGCAAGGTTAGTTGCAAGGGGGTTTACACAACAACCTGGAATAGACTTCAATGAAACATTTGCATCAGTTGTGCGGATGGACACATTCAAAACTGTGTTAGTCATTGCTGGGCAAAATAAATGGTTTTTTTATCAAATGGATGTAAAGTCAACATTTTTAAATGGACATTTAGAGGAATACTTATATGTGGAACAACCACAAGGCTATGAGATTCCAGGACAAGAAAACAAAGTATACAGATTGAAGAAGGCACTGTATGGATTAAAGCAACCTCTTGGAGCTTGGTACAATCGCATAGATTCCTATCTCACTCAGAATGGATTTCAAAGAAGTTATTGTGAGCCAACATTGTATATCAAAGCAAATCAACAAGGCAATATGTTAATTATTTGCTTATATGTAGATGATTTGAGTTTTACAGGTGAATTTGGCATAGAATAATTTAAGTCAGTCATGAAGGATGAATGTGAAATGACTGATTTGGGGCTTATGAGATATTTTCTGGGTATTGAAGTGCACCAATCCAAATCTGGTATATCTATCTCACAATCTAGATATGTGCATGAAATCTTGAAAAGATTCAACATGATAAATTCCAAAGAAGCTCCAACACCTGTCATAACAGGATTAAAGTTAAGCAAGGAATATGAAGGATATAAAGTGGATCCCACTCTGTTTAAGAGGTTGGTAGGCAGCCTTACGTATATGACAACAATAAGGCCTAATATTATGTATGGAGTGAGCTTGATTTCAAGTTTCATGGAAACTCCAAAAGAATCCCATTGGAAGGAAGGAAAAATAATTCTGAGATATGTAAATGGAACAAAATATTTTGGCATTATGTATTCTACTTTAGAAGATTTTAAAATTATTGGATACAATGACAGTGATTGTGGAGGAAACATATATGACAGGAAAAGTGCCTCTAGGTACACATTTCATTTTGGAACAGGTATAGTGTCATGGGCATCAAGGAAGCAACCCATTGTGACTCTTTCTTCAGCATAAGATGAGTACGTCGCAGTTACAAGAACAACTTGTCAAGAAGTTTGAATGAGAAGAATGTTAAGAGATTTGTTGCAGGAATAATGGAAACCAACTACAGTGTTTTGTGACAACAACTCCGCCGTCATGTTATCCAAGAATCATGTGTTTCACAAGAAAACCAAACACATTGATAAAAGGTACCATTTTATCAAAGAATTGGTAAATAACAAAGAAATTTGCTTAGAGTTTTGCAGGTCTAAAGAACAAATTGCAGATATATTTACAAAAGCTTTGGCAAGAGATGCATTTAAGAAACTATGCAACTTTCTAGGAGTCGGCGTAGTCGTAGATATTTGACAGTTCATGTCAATATGAGTTTTTGATGTAAATTTTGTATTTTGTAATCTCACCTACTTATAATTAAGGGGGAGTGTTGGAGATACTAATTACAAATTGTGAGATTTACACTTACGCCAACTCTGTCTATCAAGGAACTCATGAGTGTTTTACATTCTGACACGACAAACAGGACTGTTAGCAGGAGCGTTATTAATTGAGTCGATCTTTAACTTTCTCGAGCCCTATTATGCAAATACATTCAGTCAAATTTATTGATTGTCTTAAATGTTTAAGTCGGTTACCTTCTACATGAATTTTCTATCTTTATCTCTATATTCCCGAGCATGTAAAGAGACGATATAGAACAGAGAGAAATAGTGAGTTAGTTGATAGTTAGAAGCAGGAGTAGTTGTGTAAGGAGTCAAAGAAGTCTGAGAACATAAACTCTGTGTTTTTCCTGGAAGTCTGTAAAAGTCGGAGCCAAAGCTCGACATAGTTTTCATAGTTTGTAACTGTGTGCAATATTCAAGTTGATAATTTATATTAAGTATTTGTGTGTTGACACTTTCATGAGTATTTATGGTTTATATTGTGTTAAAATACTTTGAAAATATATTCTCTCTGTTTTTGCGCAAGCTTAAGTTAGCTTTATATGTTCTTGAACCTGTGTTGAAAATATACATGTGAGTTTATGTGCTGAGAGTAGCACAGTGTCAAGAAATCACTTTATTAAGTGTTAACATCACAACGCGCAGTCTAGAAACTGTGCGGTAAGTCCTAAGAGCTCAACGATGAAGAATTGAATTGCACAGTATTTACTACTATGTGGCGTGCTAAGAATAGTTTGCGCGCTCTAGATCCGAGAGGCCTCAAATCTTCAATTGTCATACCCAGGCCAAAGATAAAATCAAAATGTGCCAAATCGCGCTTATAAAATCCTCAAAACGTTAGGGAAAACATATATTTAAATTTGCAATGAGGTCAAATCCAAAATGATCAACTAATGCTAGAAACACCAATTTGATGTGCGCAGTTCAAGTTAGGTGGCTAGTAGATTCACTATTTTCTTCTTTTTAACTGCAGTGCAATGAATGGGTAAATGAAAATAATAAGGTGAAAAGTTCTACCTTTTTATTTTTTTACAATTATCATATAAATCCAAAAACATAATTGTTGGAAAAATCACAATTTTATATTGCTTAAATCTATTTTTGAATGTATAAATCCATTGAGGACGCTAAAATATTCCTAGGAATATGTAATCTCAACCACTGAAACCTTAAATTTTTTAAATTTCTAATGAATTTTGAACAAAACTCATCCAAAAAAGTATCCTGAAAAAAATAAAAACACAGAACGTTTAGATTACGTACAATAATAGTACCAATAACCGAAGAATGAAGGCTTGGTTTTGTTGGGTTTTAGTTAAATTTATTAATTTAACAAGGCCACATTTGATTTGGTTCAATAGCAAGGCTTTTATGACCCCATGGCATCCATTTATGGAAAGAATGCCTCAACTCACCCCAGTTATTAGTTGGCATTTATGCATGCAAGATACAAAGCATGGCACCTTGAATGGCCGCATGGCAGGTAACAGATTATACATGCAAGATACAAAGCGTGGCACATTGAATGGTCGCACGACAGGTAATGAATTATATGGTACGTGACATATTATATGGGGATCTTGGGCATTTTGGTTTGTGCGGGCATGCGTCTAATTTTTGTTATACTCAAAGGTTAAAACCTATTGGAAATGGGCACATCTAATAGGTTTTTAGTGTTTAATGAGTTTTGTATGGAAATGATTAAATATGGATGGAATATTCTTAGTTGTCATAATAAATGAAGGGTTGTGATAATAATATTAAGAAATTACTGTGCTCACCAACTGATTGCTACTTTTAGGTGATTAACAAGGATTCCATTTTATCAATTTTCCACTATTATTTTAAATATTCATGACAAGGTGTTGGTTTCATTTGGCATGTTTGGATGGTGCGGGCATAGAATGACCATGACCAGATATCCATAAAATAATTACGGCCACATGTACACTCCCTCTTGCCATGTTTGGATAGTGAGGGTTGGTGGGATGGCCTTTAAGTGTTCAATAGTTTCATAAAGACAAAGGGTTTTTTAAGTGTTCAATAGTTTCATAAAGACAAAGGGTTTTTTGTTTTTGTTAATTGTACCCTATGTAAACTGTAAGAGACATTCCAAGTAATGGGAGTGAAGAAATTTTTGGTTTATGAGCGTGATGGGTTGAGTTCTTTTTTAAAACCCCATGCATTCAGATTTACTTTTCGTGTGCATAATAAATAAATTTATTTTTTGTGCATTATAATGATGTGAACTTAGCATATTTTGTGTTGCTAAGGATCGACCATGTATTCACTGCTAACTCTCATTAAAGTTGGTGTGACCATGGATTTTTAGTTTTCAACGGATTGAGAAAGAGAAAGGGTTTTCTATTTCATATAGATGTATCCTATGTAAAATGTGAAGAGTGGATCCTAGCCATCTCTATAGAGTCGTGGGAGTGAAGAAAACATTGGCTTCACGCTGTCAGTAATGCAAGCCGCCTGAAGTAGGCGGTCCCGAATGGGAAACATGTGGGAGTTATGGCTCGCCTTCACTTCCATGATTGCATGGTTAATGTAAGTCAAAAAATTATTGTTTGAACCAGGTTAAAGACTAATGGCGATGATATTGGGCAACTGAAGTCTAACATCTACTTAGAACATTGCATGCTATTGATTATCATGTAAGAGATTTTGTTTATTATTATAATAGATAGATAGTTTATCATAGAAATAAAATGTCCCGACTGTTCATCCATTCTAAGTTTAATTTCATATTACTATGGTTGAAAAATGAGAAAAACCAGTGAATAAATTGCATGCTATTGATTGGCATTTGACCTATGTAACATCCCCAGCGACCAATAGGCTGGGCAATGCCACTGCTTTGACACTTCACTTAGCTTTGATACCAATTTGTAGCATACCCCCAACCAATAACACCACTGTCGGGTAACACTACCAAAACACCTTGTCTCGAACAGACTAGCTTTGATACAAATTTGTAATGTCCCCAACCACCAACAGGCGGGGCAACGCCACTACAAAACATATATATATATATATATATA
>CBVK0104046531.1:0-10061 GCA_900067695.1 Picea abies
CACAAGACAAGAGTAGCTACATAGACCCACACAACAATGTCGTGAACTGAAAAATATCCTTCTCGAGTCAAGGATCGGCGGGGAAACCACCTCGGGGATAGAGAAACAATCCCATTTTCATCCCCAAAACTAGTGGGTAACTATACCAGCCTTCAGACTAGGTTGAGAAAGTAGAGACATCCAAAGCAATTCAAATCCCAACAAAGAACTTGTCGAAGAAAAAAATAACCAGAGCTAAGTCAGTATAGTCGTAGTAATATAGTTGGACCTGCTTGTCCATCTTCCATTCGAGTAAATTTCAATATCCCTTCCTGAAGATCTAATGCTTGTTTAGAGAGAGTGTATGTTTTCCAATTTAACTCTCTATAGGAATGAATGAAATCAAGAGCTGAGAAGTCCTTATTAAGTGACAAGGCCCACTCTTTCCATTAATTCAAACCCAATGCCTAGATGGCGCTGGTCTTGTTCAACCAGTCGATAATTATCTTTGAATCCCCAATAACCTGAAGATCAAGGATTTTTAGTTGAATATCTAGGGACGACAAGGCCCAAACACCTAGGATTTATGCTTTATTGTTTGTGCCTAATCCATAATTGAGCCACCACTTGTAGCTAGTTTGACTACTTACCCTGATTATTCCACCCGCTTCGCTACACTGCCCATTTCTTTGTGCAAACCCATCAAACCAAGTTGCTTCTCTTCTTATAGAATAATTTGGCAGCTATTTCATTTTATGTAAAGGTTGAGGCATTTTCTTTATGTCCCTTACCTAACCTAGGGTCCTATAGAACACCCCTTCTATGGAAGGTTTTCCTTCCCCGAACAATACAGTGTTCCTTTCCAGCCATATGTTCCAGCAAAAAATATAAGGTAGTGTGATCCACCTAGGGTTCTTAAGACTCCAATCCTTAAAAAATAATTGAATGTTCCCACTTGTCCTCCCAGAAGTGATCTTGAGAGATGACAACAAACCAGTCCAAACTTGATGTGAAAAATAGCAGTGTAACATCAATTGTTGAGATGTGTCTAAGTCTTTCTTGCACATGGCACATATTCCCGCATCCTTCCACCCTCTTTTTTGTAAATTATCTCAGGTGAGAATCTTGTTCTCCATCAACAACCAAGTGAAAATATTGATTTTAAGAGTTATGTCCCATTTCCACAATGCATTGTGCCACCAGTTAGTGGTCCTTGTCCATATCTTCGATGCTATAGCATCATAAGTATATTTTGCAGTCATAATCCCCATGGATGTGTTCCATGTCCATACCATCTCGTCTGGGGAATCTGTGAGGAAAATGCCTTCATGTGCCAGTGATTTTCTAAAGGCCTCCCATTCCTCGGCCTCGTGGTTGCCTAAGCCCAACTCCCTGGCCAATTTCCACTTAAATAAAGTAGGATTTTGACTACACTTGTCTACAGTCTGAAAAAAGAGATGATATCCATTATCCCTTAAAGAATTGACGAGACCAGTTGTTAGAAAATATCGTTTACCCAGCCCGTGAATCACATCTTCTCCCAGGTGGACCAACATCCCCGTGTCAGGCCTCCACGTAGTCCAATGAGTCACCACTTGTATAGATTTATGGAGACACCTCCAAGAACTTGAGGCTTTTGTAGTGCACACCATTGGACGTCTCAACCAAGAAACCATCGCTTGGGAGTGAAAATACTTGTCCTATAATACCCTGTGCCAGAGTCTGTCTTTCAGAAGACAACGCCACAAGGTGGTTGCTGCCAACGCTTTGTTGAACCAGATCAGATGTTTGAAACCCCAACCTCCATAAGCTTTGGGCTTGGAAAAAACCTCCCATTTGCATAAGTGAACACACTATGTCTCTATGCAACTGGACCACAAAAATATGTACATCAATTCTTGATCATGTTTAATATTGAGAATGACACATTTGCGATCGCTAACCAGTATACATATAGGCTTTCAAGAATTTATTTAACCAAGACGTGCCTCCCACCCACTATCAACCAACAATGGCACCAATTTCCTATCCTTCTTTCGAATTTCTGCAACAACCAGCGCCAATACTCTACCCTTTAGTTTGTTGGCTTAAGAAAAAAACCTAGGTACCGGAGACTTGCGTCCAACCCAACAAAGTAAAAGGAAAAAGTGTTTTATATAAATTTAGTTATGTGCCTTCTATACATGAATAATGCAGCGAGGATTTTGTAGGATTAATGACCAACCCCAAAGCTTGACAAAAGACATAGATAATATAAGTGATCTCCTCCCAGTCTGACACCCTTGCCTTATTCATTATCAGAATATCGTCCAAAAATAGAAGAAGAAAAAAACGGATGAGTCTTGAGGTCTTTATTCCAAAAAAATTCCCTTCTGAAAGTGTCTGCTTAAGCATTAAGCTTAATCCCTCCATCACTAAGATAAAGAGTAAAGGCGATAATGGGCATCCCTACCTTAGCCCCCGTTTAAGATAAAGAGTAAAGGCGATAATGGGCATCCCTACCTTAGCCCCCGTTTACTTTTAAAAAATGTGGTATGGCCTCCATTAACCACAATCACAAAGTTTGGAGAAGTTACACAACTCATTATCCTATCCCTAACTTTAAAAGAATTAACCTGAGGAAGTCCTAGCTAACACAGTCGTAGGCTTTCTGCAAATCCAACTTTAAAACCAGGGCTTTCAATTTTTTTTCTTTGATGCTATGAAAGCATTCTTGTGCTACCCCTACTACATCCAAAATTTTCCTACCCTTTAAGAACCCAAATTGTTCTAGTGATAAATCTTTTGATAGTATCAGCTTCAAGTGAATCTTTGCGATCACCTTGTAAACTAGTTTGCATAGGGAAATAGGTCTAAAGTCCCTAAATCTTGAAGGTTGTGCCACTTTTGGAATTAAAGTTATGAAGGTCGAATTTAGAGAGCTTTCCATCTTAATCGTGGTTCTTGACTCCTCAACAACGTCTTATACATCTATCCCTATGATATCAAAGTATTTGAGGAAGAATTACACTGCCCAACCATCCGGCCTTGGACTCTTGTCCTTGGAAAAGCTCTGCAACACAAGTTTGATTTCTTCTACCGTGCTAGGTTTTTCGAGCTCTTGGACATCACTCTCTATAAAGAAACAAGAGTAATGTTGAACTACCTTCACCTGCTCCAAGATAATGTTATGTCTTGTGTCATCATAGAGGGATTTAAAATATATAACTGCTTCATATCCAATGTCTTCATGTCCTGTGTGACTGATACCTTGACCATCCTTCATTTCACATATTGTATTTTTATTTTTCCTATGGCTAGCATATCTATGGGAAAATTTTGTGTTTTGATTGTCTTTCCGAAGACAAATGGCCCTACTATTTTGTCTTCAAGTTTATTCCTCGTCAAGTAGATATTATAGTCTTCTTCCTTCCAACTATTTTATGTTTCTATCAGTGTCCATCGTGGCCCTCCCACTAAGACTTGAAGTGTATAATTTCTCTAGTGCCTCCTCTCTATTATCTAGTTCAATGTATCTTTGCTTCTTTTTTAATTTCTCCCATCCAATAACTTTTTGTTTTAAAGCTTTTAATTTTCCAACTAGTCTTCTCAGTGCAGAGAGTTCTGTTTCGAACTCCTTATCCCTCCACACAGAGCTAACCATCTCACTGAAACCTTCCTCTTCCATCCATATGGGATTGACTTTGAAAGGATATACAATCAACCTATGTTCATCCTCAATTTGTAGCACTATCAGAGCATGGTCTAAGAAGAAGAGATAGATAATCTAGGATCTATACCTTCCCAATGAATGTACCAAGTATTCTAACTTATAAACCATGTCCAATCATTTTCCTATGCGATCTTCACCATTTCTTCCATTGCACCAATTTGGAGCACTCTCCAGAGGAACAATATCAATCAAACCCGAGTCCTGAAAGATATCTTTGAGGAAATCGGCTAAAGGGTCTAATCTAGCTTTTTGACCCCATACTTCACCTGTTGAAACTGTAAAGTTAAGATCACCTGCGAAAATTAAATTTTCGATATCTAGCAAACCACTAGCTACCACAACTTACCAGAAGGATTTCCTATCAATACATGGACCATAACAATTGAATAAGAAAATCATTTTGTTGCCTTCTAATAAGGTGCCCTCAAGTAGAATGCCTGCACAAAATAATGAAGGTTCGAGAACCACCTTTGTCGGGTTCCAAGTCACACATAAGCCCCTTGAATGCCCCAATGAATCCATTGTGCAACAAAGCCAACTAGAAAATATTTTGGAAACTAAATCTCTTGCTTTCGCTCCTTCCACCATAGTTTCTTGCAACAAGAGTATATCATGTTTGATACAAGTTAATAATCTTCGGAGGGTTGCACTTTTAGGATCCCCTCCCACTTTGCTTATGTTTAGTGAAAGGAGTATCATTATTTGGCTCTAGCTAGGGCTTTGAGTCCTTTAAGATCCCTTTGATCAGTGTTGTTGTTACCTTGAGTGTCCAAATCGCCTCTCCTTTCCACAACTATCCTATGATCACTTATTGTTTTTATAGGTGAAGCATCCAACCCCAGGCCCCCTTTCCATAAATCCTTCTTTGCATCTCTTCCAAGACTCCTCGTCTCCGTCCCAGTACCACTATCTAAATTTTCTACCTTTCCACCTTTTACCAATCTTCTCCCTTCGTATATGTCCAATGGTTTCTTACTTACCATGTCTCGATAACTGGGGACTAAGGTCTCCAATACATCTTCCAGGGAGTTCTCTCTAACAACCCTCTCCCTCCCCACTAGTGTTTTTCTACCCAGGCTCTCAACAACAACCCTCTTCTTCCCCACCAAAGAAATGCTACCCAACTCCTTCTCTTCTAAAAACGGCCCCAAACCCTGCCTACTTTCAATATTGTTTAACAAATGTTCAGGGGCTTCCAAGTCCAAACTTTCAACTGCAACATCAAATATGCCCTTCTTTTCCAAGTCTCGAGCTAGTTTCACTAGAGATACCAAAGTGTTCTCAGTGGTATAAGGTTTCAAGAGATTAAGTTGGTCAATCTCTCATGAGGTTAAAGTGGAACAAAAAGAGGAACATAGGAATTTCAACTTACTTAAAACAGAGTCATCCAAAGCTGGGGTAGATGTTCCCTCCTCTGACGTAGAGCCTCCCCCGCTCCATGTAGGGTCTTCCCCCCCAAAAAAAAAGGTCTGCCTTCCTGAGCATTGTCGACTTTGATTCTTCCTTTGAGACTATCCCTTGACAATATTTTCGTAAATGCCTTGTCCTTTTGCAGATGGTGCATCAGAAAGGAAGGTCCATGTAGTCCAATTTTATACCATAATTCTTCCCCCCTCCATTCTATATCTAGCCCTTATAAAAACCCGTTGTGTACATACATTTCCACCAAAATTTTCCCCATTCTCATGTTGCCTCCCTTTAAAACTGAATCCTCCACATACAGGAATCTCCCCAGTTCATTCCCTATAGTTTTAAATGCCACGACATTACAAAACTAGATTGGTAACCTTGATAAGAGCACCCAAATGTGCCTGAAATGGAAGTAATCTGTCACTGGTCAAAGCCTACACTCCATCTTTTTAACATCAAACTACGTCCATTTAAAATCCAGGTTCCCTACAGAATTTTCATGGAGTCTTCTGGGGTTCTGAAAATGAAGCAGAACCATCCCTTAGTAAGAGAGATCATCTCCCGCAAATACCCAAGAAGTGGGTTCCATATTTTCTCCACCCAGGTCAATAAGTGTAGACCACCCAAAGCTCTATACAATAAGTTGGTTCAATATTTCTAGGAATATGGCCTTATTGATGGTCGCTCTTGAGAGCAAGATCGACCCCTTCTTGGAGCACCCCCAATGTATGTGCTAAAAGAGGATGATTCACTCTCTTCCCAATTAACAGTTCTCATGCATCCCAAAAACGAGCGCTATAACGTTGTTTGAAACCTTTATAGCGAGTTTGGTGTAATGTATATAAGTCACCATAAAAAGTACTAAAATGTGAATGTTTATATATAAAGTTACTAGTTTATAAGCATAAAATGTTGACATATTTGAAGCAATATTTATAAATTTTACAACTCCATAACATTATATATTCTAATATAGAAATCCTATACTTGTTGAGGTGGGGGCATATATATTTTAATATAGAAATCCTATACTTGTTGAGGTGGGGGCATATATGCCTATACTTGTTGATAGTGTTTAATCTTGCTTTAAGGGAAGGTTAAGTTTTAATGTATGGTGATTTATTTTTATTTTTTTTCAAATTGGTCACTTCGAATTTATTTTTTTTAAATTGGCCACTTCAAAATGAAAATGTGTTTGTGTGTTTTTTTTTTAAAAGAAGTGAAATAGAATTCTTTAAAAATGGAATTTAAAAAATATGTATAATCAATTAAAAGTGTAATTTATAGTTTTGAGCATAAAACATAATGTACCTCTCTCTCCATAAATTAGGTGGTTAAAGAATAGTAAAACAAAAAACTTGCTTATTTATAACTTTCGGTCTCGAGTCTAATGGAAGCCCAATGTATAAGTGATTAAAAGATTTTTTAAAAATAAAGAAACTCAATACATAAAACTAGGAAAATATGAATTTGAATTTTTAGGGATTGATAAGGTTAATCAAGTTTTTTTCAAAGTATATATATCCTTTAAAGTTTCTTTGTCTTGCATATTACCTTCACTTTCAGACTAATTTCATATATAAGATTTACTATGTGTAATTTCATATATAATATTTATGAAAAGTATATAGCATTTAAAGTTTCTTTCATCTTGTATATTACTTTCACCTTCACTTCTAGTCGAATTTCAGATATACTGATCTTCAACAAATTTAACGTATTCGAATTGAAAAGTTATAATGATCTTCCTCTGCTATTCTGTCTTCCTAAGTTAATGGGTGAACTCGTAGTGGCTTGAACTTGTAGGGATACATTAATTACTCCTGGTAATTAGTTTTTCCTCCATGTAATAAATGAGGTGGTTGGAGAAAGCTCTACAAAGTTGTAAAACATATTTCGTAACTCCACTTTTAGATACTTAGTGAACATCGTAAATCCACTTCTAGATACTTAGTGAACAAAGAAGATAGAAAAGGCTTCTTAGATACTTAGTGAACAACATATCCAGTAAGGCTTCTCAAGCCATGGTGGAGAAAATAGAAATTAAGGATCTGGAACCAAATTTGGACATAGTAGAGGTTTTTGAAGCAAACACAAAAGATAGAAAAGAAGTGAACCATGACAACAAAGACCTATATAGTCCCACATCAACACCATTGATGTGGTCATGTGAGTTATATGTGAAATAATTCATGAGCATGAAAAGGAGACTCGAAATTTTAGAAGAGAAAAGATGGTATGAAGGCAACAAAGTAAACGAAATTGTTGAGTTCAAGAGCAACTTAGAGGGAGACAATAAAGCTCTTAAGGAACAAATCTCAAGCATGCAGGTTAAAATGGAAATAGGACAACAAGAATTGACTGCCTTGAAACAAGAATTAGAACAGATGAGGATAACCAGAGTTGAGAAATCAGAACTGGTGAAAGAAGAGGACACAATACAAAGACAAGAGATTCAATTAGCGTTAGTCGACTTGGAAGCTAAATAAAATCAACTAAAAGATCGGATAGAAGAGGCTAAATCATGGTCACAAGTTGTAAGTGGGTCATCAAACAAACAAAAAGAAATCATTGAGATCATCAAACAAACAAAAAGAAATCATTGAGAAGCAAATCAAAATACAAATAATGGAAGAACATGATAAGTGAGGCAAGGTCGCAAATATCATCATCCAAGGACTAAGGGACTTTGGTGAAAATGAGAGGACAAACATTCTAGCAAGGGACTTCCTTAAAGATAAGTTGAAGTGGGCAGGGTGTATTCACCAAGCAAGCAGGATTGGACAGAAGATAGAGGGAGGAAGAGAAAGTCATGTAAGATTTATCTTAAGGAATATAGAGGATAAGAATATGATCCTTAGAAATAGGGGATTGCTCATAGGCACACACATCTACCTAGATGAGGACTTGAATTTTTCTCAACAAGAGCAACAAAGAAAGGAGTGGGAAAAAATGAAAACAACAAGAAATGAGGGAAAATGGGCATGGTTGAAGAATGGGAAGGCTCAAATTAATGATCGTTTTTCAAATAAGAAATAGGAAATCCAGGCCCCATGACACTGTTTACAGGTAGTAAGTTGGAATTGCAGAGGTTATCCATGGAGAAGAGGTACGGGTTTGGGGCCCATAGCAGAGGGGAAATATATTATCATTCTTATAGAAACGCATGAGCATGATGGATGCAAGGTTCCAGATTTTGAGGGGTACAAGAAAACTTTAGATTGGAACAAAGGAAATGAAACCAGGCAAAATACATGGGGGAGTTACACTGCTAATAAATGAAAAATGGTATGGTGTTGTAAAAGTGGTAAAAGAGGACCCAAACAAACAATACATTTGGATGCAAATAACTGAGAAGGAGGTTACTTTCAGGTTGGTTTCTTGCTATTTTTCCCCCAAAAACATAAAAGAAGCAATTTAGACAACGAAGACGTGTATGCCTCATTGAAAAGAGATATCTCTCTATTCAACTACTTGGGAGAAGTAATGTTAATGAGTGACTTTAATGCAAAGACAAATAACAACCAATCTCTCCAGTTGACCAATGAAGAAAGAAGGGAAAACAATCCCTTATGGTTGGAAGAGAGTGGAGATCAATCATGGGAAAGAGATTCACAAGATGGAAATGGGGGCATGACACACTTTGGGGTAGAATTATTGGGGCTTTGAAGTTTGTTTGGCATGGTTATTTGCAATGGAATGAGAGGGTGGCCAACTTCAGGGGGTGTCACATGAAAAACTTACAATTGTCAAAGTGTGGTAGATTACTTAATCTGCTCTCAAAGTTTTACTTCTAGAGTGTTGAAATTTGATATAGGGGATTGTTCTATTGAAATGAAATATGATCATGCCCCCCTATCGATTAAGATAGACTTTCCTTCTAGTCCACACAATAATCAAATCCTTGGCATACAAAAGAAAAATATTTCCAAAGGAAAAATCCTCATGAATCAGGAAAATAGGGAAAGGTTTAATGCTTCTCTTAAGAAGCAGTTTCAGGTTATAAAGTACAACAAGGAAAATATGACAACCAATGAGATGGGCGGTCATGTTCATAGCAGTTTGTTGATCCAAACAATCCACAAGGCCTTAAGTGCATGTAAAAGGTATCATCCCAAGAACAGGGCTACAAGTAACTTTCCGACAAATCCATGGTACGATGAAGAATGTAAGGCATCCAAGAGATCTTTAAAAGAGAGAAATTTGGGCAAAGAAAACAAGAAGAAATATGAAAAATTAATACACTAAAAAAAGAAGAGTATGTAAGTGCAAGAAGAAAGGAGTTAATCTCTCTTGGAAAACACAACCCCAAAGGATTTTGGAGAGAACTACAACAAAGGAGAAAACAAATTGAAAACAATATTACAGATGTCCAATGGTTAGAATATGTGAGACTCCTTTATGAATAGGTACACGAGAAAAATACTCCTCCCATAATGAAAACAATAGTGGAACTATTCATCATGGATGATATCAAGCAAGGAAAAAAGAAGTTAGCAAGCAACAAAGCAGAGGACATAGACGGGCTTCAAGTTGAATTTTTAAAATGGGGGGTTGAGCTCTTTGCATCTCACATAAAAGTAATTTTCAATGGGGTCATCCAGGAAGGATTTCTGGGAGAATGGACCACTAGTGTGGTCATTCCTCTCTTTAAGAATGGAGATATCAATAAGCCCTCCAACTACCACACTATTATGGTCAACCCCCTCATGGGCAAGCTTTTTGGGAGCATGATAGAGCGAAGAATCAACAGTTGAGTAGAAGATGAGGGAAAAAGGGTAGGCGGGTTTTAGACCTAGGCATTCTACCATTGATCATTGTGTCAGTCTTAGATATTTGATAGAGAAAATCTGGGACAAACAAGGTGAAACAACCTATTGTTGTTTTGTAGACTTTAAGAAATCCTTCGACACAGTGCCTAGAGACAAACTATGGAACATAATGGAAGAGTTGGGTATCC
>CBVK0104046549.1:0-21909 GCA_900067695.1 Picea abies
CCACCACCCGTAATCAACAACATACCTCTTACCTTTTTTGGCACACAAGCGAAACTCTAACTCAGGATAAATGGATTTTGGAAGTTTCCATGCACAAGCATTTTCCTCATTTGTTGATGGAAGTGGGGAGACTTTCAGGCTTAAACAAGCAGGAATTGGGCAACCCAACATACATCCATGTGAATCCCAAGGAAGACATACTCCCTTAGCCAACTAGATTCTTGGAAGGTGCACTCTCTCAACTTATTAGAGGAGAAGAACAGTTGGGCACAAATCCCAAGGAAGTAGTTGATCAGATCTTGCTAACTAGTTGTTAGAAGCTAGTTGTGGCTTGACCCATTCAAGGCATCATGTAACAACATGTAGGTCTATTAAAGGGTGCCTCCTATTCTAAATAAAGTGATCGTCATTTTGCTCTCATTTTTTATGATAGGATTCTTCTTTTCATGTTCTAAAGAAAAACCACGTTCCATTCCTTAGATTTAAACATCTATAAAAACCATAACATTTATTGTAGTTGTGTGGTTTCCTTTATTTTGAAACCAAAATCAATCTAAAATGATATTTATATATCATGTTAAAAAAAAAAAAAAAAACTTTTTTTTCCAATCACAAATTTGTTTAATAATTTTATTTAAGAATTTATAACCTTCTCAAACTCTGAAAAGAATGCCAATATTTTTCATTTCAATCAAAAGTATAAGTTAAATGCAAGAAACAACCAGATTACCAAAAAGTTACCAAATTTCTTAAAAAGATCACTGGAAGAAAAGACTATCAAGACAACTACAAGGAAATATCATTAAGATGGAACTAAGGAAACATGATTTCATTAGTAAGTATTGACAATACAACTAGGAAAACATCTTTTGAGATTTGCTAAATTAAGAAAAGCGGCCCAAGTATATAAATGTGTATATAAATGTGTGACCAACAAAATTATTAGCGTTTGTGATAAAGAAAAGGGAATCTTTTAAACGTTGTGATTACTCTATGTGATTAAGAAGATGGAAAAAAAATTAAATATATGTATGGCGTATGTTAACTTAATTAGGTTTTAGTTACCAGAACCATATATTACCAAAACCATATGGTTAAAATAAAATGTCTATTTGCTCATCGATAACATTCTTCTAACGGTATCATGCTCCAGATATTTCCCAAGCAATGAAATTCAGATAAAATGTGGTATACTTGAGCGAAACAAACAACATCAGTTGGTAAAACTCAGAATAAGTAGCAATGCCAAAAAATGAAACATCACACACTAGCCAATAATGCATTGGCACTGCTAGCTTGCAATACACGTTTCTTACTCATCTTAAAACACTATTGAAAATATGAATGTGCTATGAGATCAAATGTCATATACTTTAGCCATGCCGAAAGAGGAACAAGATACCCTACCCAATGGTGCATTGGTACTGCTAGCTTGCAATACAAGTTTCTTACTCAGGTTAAATCACTATTGAAAAGTATGAACGCGTCATATACTTTAGCTCAGCAAACAACAATGGTTGGTGTTTCCAAAAAATCAAAATCTCGAGTAGCCATGCCAAAAAAGAAACACGATACCTTATCCAGTGGTGCATTGGCACTGCTAAAATGCAATACAAGTTTCTTACTAAGTTAAAACACTGCTTAAAGTATGAATGTGTTTTGACATGAAATGTCTTATACTTTAGCTAAGAAAACAACAATGGTTGGTGTTTCCAAAAAATCAGAATCTCTGGTAGCAATGCCAAAAAAAACCGGATACCCTAGCACTGCTAGCTTGTAATACAGGTTTCTTACTCAGTTAAAACACTATTGAATGTATGAATATGTGATGACACTATTCAATATATGAATGTGTACTTTAGCTAAACAAACAACAATGGTTGGTGTTTCCAAAAAATCAGAATCTCTAGTAGCTATGCCAAAAAAGAAACAGGATACCTACCCAATGGTGCATTGGCACTGCTAGCTTGCAATACAAGTTTCTTACTCAGTTAAAACACTATTGAATGTATGAATGTGTTAGTATATGAAACGTCATATATTTTAGTTTTGCAAACATTGGTTGGTGTTTCCAAAAAATAAGAATCTCCAGTAGCCATGCCAAAAAAAACATGATACCCTAACCAATGGTGCATTGGCACTTCTAGCTTGCAATACAAGTTTCTTACTTAGTTAAAACACTACTGAAAGTATAAATGTGTTTTGAAATGAAATGTCATGTACTTTAGCCAAGCAAACAACATTGGTTGGTGTTTCCGAAAATTCAGAATCTCCAGTAGCCATGCCAAACAAGAAACAGGATACCCTAGCCAATCCTGCGTTGGCACTGCTAGCTTGCAATACAAAATAAACTGTTATGATTTCCGTACTCAGGTTAAAGCACTATTGACTGTGTTATGAAATGGAATTACTATGTGAAATCATGCCAAAAACAACTGTAACGAATACCTGGAAACATATATGATGTGGCTCTTATGATAATACATTCCCTTACTCTGGTTTTGGTTGATTGCGTATACTTCGCCGAATAATAGGATTTAATCATTCAGAACTGTAGTATGACACCTTGTCATCTTCACCTGACAGTAGCACTACAAATAATCAAATTTCTGTCACCAATTTTTAAGACATTAAATTTCTGTCACCATAATAAACTGTTATGACTTCCGTACTCAGGTTAAAACACTATTGAACGTATGAATGTGTTATGAGATGGAATTACTATGTGAAATCATGTCAAAAACAGCTGTAACGAATACCTGGAAAGATATATGATGTCGCTCTTATGATAATACATTCCCAAAGTCTGGTTTTGGTTGATTGCGTATACTTTAATCATTCAGAACTGTAGTATGACACCTTGTCATCTTTACCTGACCGTAGCACGACAAATAATCAATTTTCTGTAACGAATTTTTAAGACATTAAATGCAGCACATGTAATATCAATTTTCTGTAACGAATTTTTAAGACATTAAATGCAGCACATGTAATATTTATTACAACTGGATTCGAAAACATTAGGGAGCATGTCGTCAGTCTTGCAAGTATACCAAAGCTGACAGATTCTCATGCTGCACAGTATGCTGCACAGTATGCTGGATATTGTTTGCCCTTGGATGCTGGATATTGTTCGCCCGTGTAGTAGATTTTTCAGAGTCCATTGTTGCATCCAGGTCGTATATATCAGTGATCTGGTACTAGATAAACAAAGTTCATTATTTCATTATGGTTATATTTTTTTTGACAAAGCTACCGAACCTTCTCTTGATTTCTGTGGTTTTTTCCGTGGTAATTATTGATTTTAATCGAAAGAAAGCTTTTCCATTAAATATTTGGCGTAGAAATGGTTGACTACATGTGTGATCTGACTCCATATTTCGATTGAGACTGTTCGTAAATTCCTTTAACAGTTTCCAAAATTATTATTTTTAATCGGAAAAAAGCTTTTCCATCAAATCTTTGGAATATGAATGGTTGAGTACATGTTAGTAAATTCATTCAACAGTTTCCAGAGAGCCATTCGAATGCGTTACTTCGAAACAAATAATGCAAGTACATAAGGAATGCATTATTCATGATTTGGAAATAATTACCTAAAATAAATTGTTCATGATTTGGAAATAATTATCTAAAATCTTGTGCGAGGAAAATATTATCTATAACTGAAAGTTTAAGAGATGGTATACAGAATCTATAGAGTTGACACTGTCTAACATAAATCTCTTAGTTTTAAAGACATGTTATGATTTCACCGTTCACGATTAAAATATATGAATGCTTAAGGGATGTCTATCTAACATAAAAAAAAATTAACTATTAACGTGTTATTATCTCAGTTTTTACACTTAAATAAATAAATAAATAAATATATTAAATAGAAAATAGTATGATATAATAAAATATATTAAAATAATGTGTATTATAATATTTATTAAGTTTTTGAGACAAAAATATTAATAATAATTAAAAATTATAAAAATTAAAGTATCCAATAAAATCTATACTAACACAAATGTTTTGATATTGAGAGATGTTATAATTCCGGTTTTTATAATTAACACAAATGTTTTGATATTGAGAGATGTTATAATTCCAGTTTTTATAATTGAAAAACAAGTATTAAATAAAACATATTATGAGCTCATAAAATAAGTTAATAAAATAAAATAAGTTAAAATCAAGTATATTATAATATTTAATTATTTTTAAAAGAAAATATTATCAATATTTAGAAGTCAAAAAATTTAAAGATAATTAATAAAGTTGTTACTATTTAATATAAATGTGTTGGATTAGGTGAAGTGAATTACTGTTAGGTACTTTTTATCACTTTTAATCATAATATGCAAACATTTAAGATATGAACATTTTATTACTTATTATTGAATTCAAGATATCATAAACATATAACCATAAATATACATTACACAAGAATTTTACCTGGAAACTCAAATTGGAGCAAACCACATAATCTTTTCTTATATATCAGAAGATTACATTAATAGGAAGCACACACTTCCAAAATTCTCTAGCACCAACTCGAAAGAGACACCAACTCTCTGATTTACAGGCTCCAACCTTAAGGAAGCTAGTACTACCCATATTCTCCAGCTCCAAGTGGAAGGAGGCTCCAACCTCCTAGTTTATAAGCTCCAACCTGAAGGAAGCTACAACTCTCTTTCCTTGCACCTTCCTTCCTCCTTTGAATATAGATAAGATATTATCTTCAAGAATATTGTCCAAATCATGTGCTCAAAATCACCATGATGTGCATCAAACCATGTGCCAAGGCATCCAAGATATGCCTCAAAGAGTATACCATGCTTCAAAGCATATGCCAAAAATGTGCCCTAAACATGTGCCAAAATATCCAAGATATACCTCAACCATGTTCCAATACCTCCAAGGTATGTTTGAAGGATATGCCATAACCTCCAAGTTACAAGCCTCAAAATATATAGAATAACATACATTTGAACATGTGAACAACTTGGTGCATGAGATATCAGATATTCAGATCTTCCTCAACTTCAACAACAAAAATAATACCATCCTCAAAACTTTTCCTCAGTCTCGCGGGACTAGACTGGGTAACAAATGGGGCTTTGAGTGATGATACTAGGACAACCAGCGGGGGTCTTCTCAAATAGGGTTTTTTGAAAACCCTTAACCAATACACAACTCCAAGCACTCCCTCCTTCGCACAACTTTTCTACTTCACTTTTGCTAAGAAATCACATCCTTGCTTGGTGAATAAATGAAAGGTTCTTGATGTGTATTTATACCCTTCCAAGTAACTTCTTTACTTTATCTTTGAGTCGACTTCTAATTTTTTTTCTACAACAATTTTTCTCCTCTAATTAATTTTGGGGCCAACTTGTAACTTCTCGTCCTTAGATCTGGGGCTTCTTCACTTTCTTTTGGGGCTTCATCTTTAAGAGGGGATAAGTTCTCAACCATAAGGAACCACATGGCATGCCACCTATCGTTGGAAACAGATGGACGATAACTATCAATCTATTTAGGTTTTGCATCCATTTGCAATGTCCTTCACCCTCTTTTTCTTCAATCAAATTTTGGCTTCATGATCAAAGCTTCGAGACTTTTTAACTACTTAACTATACTTCAAGAGATTCTTGAAGACCTCCTCAAAATATCTTCCCATAAAAACTATGCTTAAAGCTATGCCATAAAGAAACCAAAACAATACAATACTATATATATATATATATATATATATATATATAGAGAGAGAGAGAGAGAGAGAGAGCATAACGGTTCAAAACATGGGTTTTCTCCTTGGAGGTCGCATGTTCAATTCCAGAGGGGGGTAGGGTACGTAGTACGTACACAGTACATCTGTGAAGCTGTTATGTGTCGATATTTGTGTGGCGCTGGTACCTGCTGGCAAGGTACCAGCACTCTCACTCTTGCTTCCCGGCTAGAGAATGGGACGAATTATGTTTCCTGGGCAGACCCCAATGCCCAAAATTTTATCCTTGGAAATATATATATATAGACACAAAAAAACACGACATTAAAAAATCAGAATTACCAGTCAATGCTTATCACTAATCAGTTTTTTTTTAAATAATGTTATTTTACTATAATTACCAAAATGCCTTCTTTTAGGTGTTTTTGGGGCTTTTTTAAAGTTTTCTGTAATTTTTTTGGGCCAAAATGTGGGCCTTTTGGCTGGAACCATTTTGTAAACCCTGAAACATAAACGAAATGTGCTTGAAATGGCCCTACAAACCTGAAATGCCATTTAGAGAATCTGATTCCAACATGAAACATTTCAGGGTCGTATCCCCCACATACCCCCTCTGTTTCAGTATCCAAAATGCCGAACATCATTTCAGACACCACTACTAGACATTTCCAGTAGCTTACTTTTATGATTTTATCATAAGCATATGTTGGAGTATTCACTGAAAATGTGTTGAACCTGCACAGAATAGATCTAGCTAGAAAATACTACACACATTTGCAGAGAGAAATTGAGAAAGGAGAGAAAGAATAGAAGAATTCTCATTAACCGTAATGAATAATTTACACATGATATACTCTGTGAGATCGGTCTCGGCATTCCTGCTGAACCGCTCTTCCGATCTCACATAATTAAAATATATATATTAAATAAAACATATTATAAAATAATAAATAAATATAACAAAACAATATAATGAAATAATTTTATTCACATAAAAAAATCATTAATCATTTCATATTTATTTTTAATATTTTTAAAACCAACCCACCTTTTGTAATATTTTATGAGAACTTTCTCACATAAAAAAATTCTTAAATAATAAAAAAATTCTTATAATAATAATAATAATAATAATAATAATAAATCACATGTAACTAACAATTTTGGAGGTCGTAAACATGGAAAGCATCGGCAAGACTTTGAAGGGAATCTGAGAGAAAAATCGCATGGAGGAAATCTGGTTAGGGTTAGCGCGTTTCGACCGCTCCCATGGCGAGTCAGGACGGAGGGGAGCCGCCGCCCCCTCCTTCCCCCTCTGCGTCCTTCCGTAAACTGGTCACAGCTTGCACGAAGAAGGCGATCCAAGGTGAACCATCGAGATTTGTGAGAAGACTGGAGGACATTCCAGAAATCAATCTCCCTCCGGAACAACCAATGAAAGTAGCAATCTCTCTATCAGAGCGAGGACTAGTAGGTCAGTTTATGGGGCTTTGGCCCTCAACCAGGACAACAAACAACTGAATACAAAGGAATTGGAGGCCACTAATACAGAACAGTGTGACCTGCTACGTCGTTGGAAGGGGCTATTTCATCTTCGAGTTCATTTCCCAGGAGGACCGGGACCTCATCTTCAAGAACGGGCCATACTTCATGGGTGCACAGGGACTGTATCTGAACCGCTGGACTCCAAACTTCGATCCAGCCTTGAAAGTACCAAAAGACTTCCCGTTCTGGGTCAGAATCCCAAATCTCCCAATCCATTGTTGGAACTCCCCATCGTTGCAAGCAATCAGGAACGGGCTAGGCTATTACATCGATAAAGCCGATCCCAAAGACCAATACTCTTGTGCCAGAATCTGCGTTGAAGTAGACTTGGAAGTAGGGTTACCAGAAGTAGTGAAACTGAAGGTGGGGGAATGGCACCACCTGCAAGAACTAGACTATGAACAATTGTCGTTTAAATGTAGAGGATGTCATGAGTACGGTCACTTCCAGAGGAACTACCCCAAGGCCCTGCAAGAGAAAGAAAGAGAGGAAGGGTGGCAACAACCTCGGAAAGGAAGAACGAAATCCACCGGCCAACGAAGAGATAATCCAACGCTGTCCCAAAGCAACCTAAGAATCCAGGGCACGACAAACAGCTTCAATGAGTTGGGAAATGAAGGAGAAGTAGCGCCCTCAAGCAATTCCGGCCAGGGTGAAGAAGGTAGAAACGCCCCAAATCTGGAAGTTGAAGGAACCTCAAAATCACCGGAAGGTGCGGAGAATGGAGGGACTCAAGGCACTGAAGAAGGAGAAATCCCCCCACCAAGGAACGAAGCGGATCAAGGCAATGAAGAAGGCGAGATCTCATCAGGGAGCGAAACAGTGGGGACAAGTGAAGCTTGGGACACCCCAAAATGACCAGGCAGAGGGAGGAAGTCCAAAAAGGCTGAAAGAGAAAAAGAAACGTACAAGAACATCCTCAAAGGAGACCAACCAACCCTAAAGCAAGTAATCGATGTAAGGCAAACAAGGAAGCAGGCAAAGGCCTTCCAAGGAGGCCACTCTCCCCTGCAAAACAATCAATGAAACTCACATCCTGGAACTGTAGGGGTCTCGGCAGCAGGAAGAAGGAAGACGCTATCAGGGATCTAATAAAAACAACAAGAACGAACGACCTACTCATCCAGGAAACCAAAATGAGTCAACAAGATTCATTAAAAGTCTTAAAAAACATTTGGAGAAGTAGCCAGGGTGTAGCTGACAACACTAGGGGCGCTTCAGGAGGGCTCTGCACCATGTGGAACGTCTCCAAATTCGACCTAATCCGCTCCGATCCTTGCATGCACTGGATATGCACTGAACTGCTCCACAAGGAATCCGGACAAACTGTAAGCCTATTTAATATTTATGTCCCTCAGCATATTGATGAAAAAAGAATTTGCTGGCAAACTATTCAAGACTACCTAACTGAGAATGAACTGGAAAACATAATCCTATGGGGCGACTTAAATGTAACCCTAGCGACAGAAGAAAAGCGAGGGGGGTCCATTGTAAGGGACCTAGCCCGAGAGTGGGTGGAGGACCTGATCTCAACATGGGATTTAATGGACATTAAACCCTCAAGAGGGCGCTACACCTGGACCAATAAAAGAGCAGGCCCAGGACACATAGTTGCCCGCCTAGACAGATTCCTAGTGCAGAGTTCATTCCTGACTTTAGGACTCTCAACCTCCTCATAAATCCTCCCGAACAGTACCTCTGATCATAAGCCAATCAACGTGGAGATTAAAAAAGAGCAAGGCCAAGGGGCCATTCCCTTCCGATTTAACCCCGCTTCGATACAAGACAAGGACTTCCGAAGCAAAGTATCCAAGGTCTGGACCAGCAAAATAAAAGGATCTGCGTTTTATGTCTGGGAAGAAAAGCTGAGGCGCCTCAAAGCTGAGCTAAAAAGCTGGGCAAAAAATCAAATTGACCCTATAACCCAGCGCCTAGAAGCTCAAGGGCACCAAGAAACCCATCAGCTCACTTTGGAAAGTAAGGATATCACACAGAAGGACATTCTCATGGAAGAACAACTTCAAAACCATTGGCACAAATCTTGTAGAGCTGAGGAAAGTTACTGGAGGCAGAAGTCTCGAAGCCTCTGACTAAAAGAAGGGGACAGAAACACAAGTTATTTCCATAAACAAGCGGAAGACAAGAAGCTCTTCAAGGCTGTGACAGAAATCCAAATCCAAAACACAACAATTTCCGAATCGGAGGACATCTGAAAGGCAGCCTTTGAGACCTTCAAAACTCTCTATACAGAAAATGGAAGGGCAAGCATAACTCCTCAAACATACCCTCTCTCAGTTGTTCCAAAGCTTATAAAAGATGACGTCAACTGCAAACTCCTGTAAGAAGTCATGCAGCAAGAAATTAAGGAGGCACTTGATCAAATGCATCCGGACAAAGCCCCTGGACCAGACGGCTTTACTGCAAGATTTTTCTAGCATTGCTGGGATATTATAAAATTTGACCTCACTAAAATGATAAAGAAATCACAGGCAAGCAGTAAGCTGGGAGGAGGTACCAACTCAGCCTTCCTGGCACTCATCCCCAAGGAGAAGGGAGCACTCAACTTCAGTCGCTTCAGACCAATATCTCTATGCAACACGAGCTACAAAATTCTCACTAAGGTAATTGCAAACAGGCTGAAGAACATCCTTCCATTCATAGTGCCGGAGAACCAAGGCGGATTCATCAAAGGATGGAAAATTGCAAACAATATTATACTAGTCCAAGAATCTCTTCATACAAGCCTATGCAGAAAGGACAAAGGTATGATCATCAAACTTGATTTAGAAAATGCTTTTGACAGAGTTAATCATCATTTTCTTTTCGAAGTAATGAAGAAGTTTGGATTTGATGAATCCTTTGTGAATTGGATAAGAGATTGTATAGACTCGCCATGGATAGCCCCCATGGTAAATGGGAGAGTGACTAGTTTTTTCAAGGCAACCAGAGGGTTACGTCAAGGCTGTCCTTTATCGCCCTTGCTATATGCAATCCAGGCCTCAGTCCTAAGCTACCAACTAGAGAACGCCAGAACCAGTAGCAACCTTAAAGGTTTACAGATAGCCCACGGTGTGAAAGAAATCAACCACACACAATTTGTCGATGATACACTGCTCCTCGGAGGGGCAAGCTGCCTAGTAGCAAAAAAATTCAAAGAGGAGATGGATGCCTATGCTGCAGTATTGGGAAGTGAGATAAGCCAGTCAAAAAGTAAAATCTACAGTTGGAATATAACTCCCAATGAGATGAGGGAAATATCCAGAATCTTGGGCATGGAAGGGCATACAAATTGGGAAACTTTCACCTACCTGGGCGTCCCTATCTCCAAGACGAACCCAAGGACCTTTAGCTGGAACCACCTTCTAGACAAGCTAAGGAACATAATCTCCTCTTGGGGCGCAAACTGGCTAAGTTTAGCAGGAAGGATAGTACTCATCAAATCTGTCCTAGCAAGTGTGCCCATTTACCAGAATTCCCTTCTCTTAGCTCCTGACACTACAATCAATCAACTAGAAGCTCTTCAAAGGCGGTTTTTATGGGAAGGGGGCAAGCAGACAAACAAGCGACCCCATCTCATAAGTTGGAACAAGGTCTCGAAACCCCTTATGGAGGGAGGGCTAAACCTCAAAAATGCTAAAGTGCAGAACCTTGCTCTTGGAGAAAAATTGTTATGGCACATAGTCAATGGCAAAACAGTGTGGTGCAAAGAGGCCTTGTGGAAAAAATATTTCAGAGGTCCAAGGAGAAGATGCGTGGAACACCTCTCAAGGGAACAAATGGGATCTCCAATCTTCACTCTCTGCTGGAAGGTCATCGATCAATTCACTTCCCACCTGACATGGGTGCCTGGAAATGGGAAACAAATTAAAATATGGGAAGACTCCATACTCGGTGACCCACCTCTGGAATTAAATCAAAACCTCCACCATCTGAAAAACTGGATGGTTGGGCAAAATCTGACGATGCTTTTCGATATTTCTGCCTAGGGTACAGGAAGACACAAGCAGTGGCAAGGCTGGGCAGTAAGCAACCTGCCTTTGGATCTACATTCTGAATGGGATTCCCTAAAGCTCAGCCTACAAGGGAAAGCCCCACTAAGGAAAAGAGGGAGAGACAAGAGAGGTTGGGGTCGAAATTCCAAGCCTTACTCAACCGCGCTGGGATACTCTACCCTTCTAAGTCTTCCCCATGTCCCACCCAACCCAACGTTATGGAAATCCATCTGGAGCTTTAAAACCATCTCCAAGATCGACCTATTTCTCTGGACACTAAGTCATGACAGCATACAGACAGGAGAAAACCTCCAAAAGAAAGGCTGGGCAGGCCCCTTCAGGTGCCCTCTCTGTCACCAAGCTGAAGAAACTTCCACTCATCTTCTTCTCCTTTGTAAATTTTCAAAAGAAGTTTGGAAACTAGCTGTAGGCTTGCAAACAGACCTCCCCCTTCCTCAAGATATCCCTTCCCTTCTCCTTGACTAGCCCAACCTGTTCCCTTTCCGTCAAAAGAAGCATAGTGTTGCCTCAAGGCTCTGGCAAGCAATCCCAAGGTTCATCCTCTGGGGGCTATGGTTGGAGAGAAATAGCAGAATTTTCCGAGAAAAGGAAAGGAGGGCCCCCTTAGTGAGCACCAGGATCAGATCGCTATTCCGCGAATGGGAAAGTTCCCAAACGCCTCCACCTCACAACAGGAAGATGGAAGAACAAGAAGCGCTCTGGAGTGATCAATTCTAAATCCAAAAAGAAACTAGGGACAAAGCCTCCATCACTCCCCCGGAACATTGGGAAATCAGGAAAGGTAAAGGTGACTTCGACAAATGGAAAAAAGAAAGGGATTGCTATATCCTCTCCTTTGATGGTGCCTCAAAGGGCAACCTAGGCCAAGCAGGTGGAGGAGGCATCATAGAAAAGCCAAATGCAGAAATTTTAGTGAGATACGCGATTGGTCTAGGTATTGCCTCCAACAATCAGGCAGAAGCAATGGCACTCTGGCAAGGTTTGTGCCACTCTCAAAGCAATGGAATCAGGGACCTAGTCATCATCGGGGACTCTCGTCTTCTAATTCGAGCCATAGCTCTCTCTAAAGAAATCCAAAACGCATAACTTAACAACTTGCTGGCTAGAATTCGCTTGCTCCTGAGGGGACTTGACTCGTTCCAAGCTTTTCATGTTTTAAGAGAATTAAACCATGCTGCGGACGAAGAGGCAAACAGAGGCGTTGAGTTGGATCAAGGACAAACATTGGTCAATGATCATCAATCCACGGTGGATCTCCCATGACTGGATCCCACACTCAACAAACACCTAAAGCAGGGCGCAAGGATGGGACAAGGAAAGACAGAGCCAGTACTCATGGACTCCTCGTGCGACTGAGGGAACAGGACAAAGGGAGACCAAGAGATAATTTCACATGCAAAGAGTAGGTCGCGACTATGAGCCCATACCTCTCGGGGCTTGCATAGCTAACACAATGATTACAGGAGGAGAATTCTGTTTAAAATCGCCCACGACTTCAGCCCAGGAGCAATCTGCGTTTAAGCACGAGAAGAGTAGCAGAAGTTCGGTTCAAGGAACAAGAGCAAGGGAAGAAGAAATGGCCGCGAGCTCCAGCAGAACTCTCTCAGTAGAGGAACGTCTGAAACAATTAGATGACACGTTGGAGAAGTTGAAGCAATCGCTCCAGTTTCAGCTCGACTTTCTGGAGAACCTCGATTCAGAAGCAGGGAGGAGAATGGAACAGCTAGAGCAGGATTTAACCTCAGTCAAAATCGGCTTCTCAGAGGAATTAGACAAGCTTCATCAAGAGCTGAAGAGTCCTCAGGAGAAATTCGAGGACAAAATTGGGGAGCTGGAGAGTAAGTTGTCCAAGTTAAATCTGGAATGGGGAGAAGACTCCGGAAAGTAGATAACTTATGGATCTATAATACCTCAGTTTGTAGGATCTTCTGGTTTTCAAGCATCCTGGCATTTTGTATAGAAGCCAGGGCTTTAAATAAGATTAGTTTGAGACTGTTGAATGAGTTTGAGGACTATGTTATTCTGGCAGTTTAGCAATGTATCTCAGTTTATGTAGGCAGCAGCTCTGTGTAGCCCTGCCATTTGTAACCGATTTGTGGCTTTGCCACCCTTAATATAAACCCTCTAAACGTTCTCGTCAAAATAATAATAATAATATATTTTTAAAGTCACATTAAAGCCACACCAACTTGATGTGGCTTTAAACAATAAAATAATGTTTATTATACACATTCAAAACAATATAACACATCATATATAAATAAATAATTAGAAAAAATAAAAAAATTCATATAATTTAAAGAAAACAAAAATAGATAAATTAATAAATTTATATAAATAAAAATAGATAAAATAGATAAATTAATAAATTTATATAAATTAAAATAAATTAAAAAAAAAAATTAATAAATTTATATAAATTAAAACAAACAAAAATAAAAACAAATAAAAATAAACAAATTAATAAATGAAAATTTACATCAAAATTTAGGTTAAAGTATATAATTGTGTGACCAACAAAATTATTAGTGTTTATGATGTCACATACCGTGTAACAGAAAGGGTGAGCTCTTAAACGTTATAATTACTCCTTGTGATTAAGGAAATGGCCAAAAATTTAAATATCAAATCAATATGCATAATGTATATGAACTTAATTTTGTTTTAGTTACCAAAATCATAGGGTTAAATGAGATGTGGATTTGATTATCAATATATTCTTCTAACAGTATTATGTTCTAGATATGTCTCATGCAATGATGAAATGTTATATATATATACTTGAGCCAAGCAAACAACAATGGTTGGTGTTTCCAAAAAATCGGAATCTCCAGCAGCATGTCAAAAAAGAAACAGGATACCCTAGCCAATGCTAGCCAATGGTGCATTGGCACTGCTAGATTGCAACACAAGTTTTTACTGCATAAAGAATAATATGTTATGACTGTGGTACTCAGGTTAAAACAATATCGAAAGTATGAATGTGTTATGAGACGAAATGCCATATACTTTAGCCCAGCAAACAACATTGATTGTTGTTTCCAAAATATCAGAATCTCCAGGAGCCATGCCAAAAAAGAAACAGCATACCCTCGCCAATGCTCCATTGGCACTGCTAGCTTGCAATACAAGTTCCTGCTGCATAAATAATAAACTGCTGTGACTGTCGTACTCAGTTAAAACACTATTATTGAAAGTATGAATGTGTTATGAGATGGAATTACCATGTGAAATCCGGTACTGTAACTAAAGTTCATTATTTCATAATGGCCCAGAAATTATTCAAATCATATTTTTTTTTTTGACAAAGCTACCTAACCTGCTCTTGATATCTGTGGTTTTTTTCTTACAACATTGAACCTACTTATTTTCAAGAACCCTGCTAATTTCCATGCCATGTGAGACTATTGAGGTCTTCTGTATTTTATATTCAGAATCATATCACATTTGTTCGAATATTTCCTTGTAATTATTATTTTTTAATCGATAAAATCCTTTTCATTAAATCTTTGGAACAGGAATGGTTGACTACATGGATTATTGACTCCCGAGACTGTTAGTAAATTCATTCAACAGTTTCAAAAAGAGGCACAACACCAATTGAGGTACAAAAGGAATCCGTTACTTCATTTCTTAATGCATTATTTCATGATTAGGAAATAATTAAGTATCCAAAGTAAATTAAAATCATGTGCCACAAAATTTTAACAGTAACTTAAAGTTTAAGTGATCGTATAGAAAATCCATAGAGTTGACATTATCTTACACAATAAATGTCTTAGTGTTAAGAGATGTTATTATCATGTGCGATGAAAAAATTATCAGTAACTTAAAGTTTAAAGTTTAAATGATCGTATAGAAAATCCATAGAGTTGATACTATTTTACACAAATGTAAATGTCTTAGTGTTAAGAGATGTTATGATAATACACAAATGTTTTAGAGTTGATACTATCTAACACAAATGTTTTAGAGTTTAAGGCACAACGTCAAAAGGAGTATTAAAAGTATTTAAATGATCAGCTATTTTCATACCTTCCTTCATGCATAAACTGTACAATTGTTTTTTTAGAAAAATCATGTTTGTCAAGGATTTTGTCATATAAAAGCTTTCCAGCTTCGTCCATAAACCGGTTGTTGTCTTCTCCGAGACAATATTGAACAAGGCATATGGCACTCAGTGCTCTCGCATCAATCTCATCCAAGTATTCCTCTGTTATGGTCGCGGGTTTCTTTGCTTTTCGTAAAAGCGACTTCATCATGCCTTGTTGCATGAGCAAATCGTGCATCTTAACCTTCCAGATCTCAAAATTGTTCTTGCCATTGAACTTCTTGATTTCGAATTTGGCACTTTGAGTTTTCACCATTAACTGAAGAAACAATTCCACAACACCACTGCTTATAATAACCAAGGCCCTTTGAAAAATATGTGAAGGAATAATGGTATAAACTTAACAAAGTTTAATAAAACAGTTTAATAAAAAAACATTTTACTAACCCCACCTTTTCCTCAAGAAATTAAAAATCCACCTTTTAACTTCCTCCGCCTTTTACATACAATATAATATGCATACAATACTTAATACAATATGCATACTAGATTCACCTTTTTATAGCATCCTCCACCGGTTTGTTTAAAAGAAAAAATCTTCATAACTTAAACCTTTTTAAAAGACCATACCTTAAATTCTTTCAAAAAAAATACGAGATCCTAACCTTTGTTTTAAAAAAGGAGTCATCGCACCTCCAGGCTGCGATGATCTTAGGTGGTCGTCGCCCCTCTCGATACAGCCAGGGTGCAACGATCTCAGACGATCTCAGGAATTTTCGCTAATGGGTCGTCTCACCTTCCAAGAGGAGGCCCCTGCAATGATTTGGAAATCGACGCACCGTACACAGGTTTCACTCCTGCGGCTCCTCCGAGAATTTGTTGCCTACAAAACCCTTTTCTGTAACCTCCTCTTATACCACTTATTATATTCGTAAATGCGTAAACATAAATATCATAAGCCAAGCATAGTCACGCAGAATTAAAGGACACATAAAGTTACGTGGTTCACTCAAACATTGGGCTACGTCCACCAAGCGAAGGCTTCAATTGTATTATTATTCAGATCATGGAGATTACAAAAACTCACTCACATTCTTCTGTCTCTGCCGGCTTACATGAATTTATATATATTTATACAAGAAAACTGATTATTAAATGCAATCTCATCCATATTCTAACTTGGTCTTATTGATTACAACCAACGTTGGATTATAGGATCTGAAATCCTAATCATGAAGGAATTCGTTGTCACAGTTTCCAACAACTTATACTTCAAAGAATAATAAGATTTAATCATTCCCCACTGTAGTATGACACCTTGTAATCTTTAACAGACCATAGAACGACAAATAATCAAATTGTTGTCACTCAGTTTTAGGACATTTAATGCAACACATGTAATGTCTATTACAATTGGATTCTAAAACATTAGGGAGCATGTAGTCAATATTGCAATTATATCAAAGCTGACAGATTCTCATGCGGATGGTTGAAGCTTATAAACTTGGAAGAGAAACTAGAGAACATTCTAATTTTAATAACCTATCATATTAATAGAAGAAACACATTAGGTACATTGAAAAGCCATAAACTTTTGAGTTTCTAGTATCTCTATCTTTATCGAGATCATATCCATGTAGAGGTGTGCAAGATATTTTAGATACATAATATACATAAGGAAAACAACATTTGAAGTAATCATTTTTGCATCTAGAAGACATGCAACTCTGAATAATATGCAAAGAAAGTATAAATTCAAATCACGTTACAATGTGAAAGAAAACCAGAACCACATGAATTACCCAGCTTAGAGACTTGTATTGGCCAAAACTTGGATACTCGGTGTATTTTTGGGGAGTCTATTTTTATCACTAAGATTTCTTTTAGTTCTCCGCATGCCATAGAAGTTGATTAAACTCTCTATCTATTTTTAAGCTAGATCTATGAAAATTTGAATATCGATTAATATCTTTGGTATCCAAATTTGAAACAATTTTGTATTATACATATATGTTATTTTATTGTTCAATGTAACAATGATTTACTCCATACTTTAGTGTGGAGTATGTAGTTAGGCGCCTATGAAAATTTAAGAAAATCTTAAAGTGAGATTCTGATAATTTTGATTTGTTAGATTCATAATGAAGAAAACAACATAAACATAATGAAAATAACTCAAGCAATCAAGAAACCATGATGAACAAAGATAAATAAATACTGGCAGAAAAAGGCATACTCTATATTAATCAATAGCAAATAATCTTGTACATAGACGTACATATATAATACAAAAAGTACCATAACTGTCATATAATTATATAACAGTAAGGTAAACTAACTAACTTATGATTAGAGTTTTAACATCCCCCCTTAATCATAAGTTTGTTCTTGCCTGAAAAACTGCCACTACTTAACAATCAATAATGTGGGAAGCAAATATTTAGAGGGTTGGTTGAAGATGTTCTTTGAACTCTGAAAAAAATAGTAGAAGCTGATGTCTTCTATTAAATTGGTGGTTTAAGGGTGACCACAAACTCAATTTGTGGTTTCAGGATGACCACAAACCAATCTGGTGGTTTTGGGATGACCACAAACCAAATGTCTAACAGAAGCTCATGTCTTCTACTAAATGGCATGGTTTTAAGTTGACCATAAACTAATAAGATCTCAAGGCTCAAAAAATTGAAAATGCAACAAGCAGAATTTCATGTCTTCTGCTCAATTGGTGGTTTTAAGATGACCACAATCTATCAAGAACAATATGTTCATGAACAAGACTGCATACTTGATCATCTGTTCACAAGTTCTAAATCAAACTTGGAACCTGAGCTAAAACTTTAGATTTCCCCCCTGTTAGGGACAAGTGGTTCAAATTCCCTTAACTAGCATTCACAAGTATGTCCAAGAAGAGATCCAGTACCTGTATAAGCTACTGGAACAATGTGTACTCTTTCACAATGTAAAGTGGAAAAGGTTAATCAAACTGTCTTCCAACGGAGTCTGAAAACTCGATCTTCAACTCAGAAGACTATATCAATTGGGCCCTGATCATACTCTATATCATCAAATATTGAAAAACATCCATGTCCATCAACTATAGAAATATCTCCAATCAAGTACGATTGTACTTGTGTAGAAATCCGATGATAAGATTGCTCCAATAAATTATCTTCCAAACGCCAACGCCAAGTTCCTAACCATTCAAAATGAATATGTTTTTGCTTTCTCTTCTGACACCTTACTGAGAGGTGATTTTTATTCCCACAAAATTTGCATGGGTGAAGATCAAAATAGTTTGACTTATCATGACCAAACCGGTGACAGTGTTTGCAATGCATGAGTTCTTTATCCCACCTATTATCATGATCTAGAATATATGTAGCAACATTATCATCAACAATATCCTGTACCTTTTCCTTACCAATATTCTCAAGCTCTGTCTTCTTATCATCATTCAAAAAAAATCCACTCACAAAGCAAACAGGTTCACAATATTTAGGAATATGAAAAAGGTTGTTAGCATAATTTTCATATCCTAGTCCATATTGAATTCGTTTAAAGCGTAATTCTTCCCATGGTCGAACAATTCTAATTTCTTTGCCACATTCATCCGCAACTTTTTCTGACATAGGGACTTCATCCAACTTATCTTCATGTTTATGAGTGTCATCACTAGTCAATTGAGCGTCTTCATTATTTTCATCCTTGATGTCATTTTGTTTGTTGAAATCACATCGTTGGTGTCGAAGGAGATTTAACTTATCAGACAATGGTTAGTTTTGAAGTTTAAACATATCAATATTCTTGTGCATTACTTGTAAACAAGTAATCACTGTACTGAGAGTGCACTTGTTTATTGCAATTGTAGATTCTGTAGTTGAGGTAATTAATGTGCGCAATATTGTAAATATTTCTTCAATTCTTGCCATTATGCAAAATATGGAAGATAGATGTTCTGTATCCTATTGTGCATTCCAAGAGAAACTACAGGATAACCAATGACTTAGACGCACACAAAGATCCTAAGACCCCCTTATTCAATTTCGGGTAGATCAAGGACGCCTTATAACTTCCAAAAACTCCATATAACACATTTACAAACACTCTTTAACACCCTTATAACTTCAAGTACATTTAACTATAATAATGGAGAAAACTCCTCCATACAAAACCTTATAACTCCATTACAAAAAATCATACTAACAAATGCACTTAACAATATTTCTTATAATTCTTCTACTAAAAGAAACCCTTTATAAAAGATTTGATAATCTCTTTTATCTCAATTACATATATTCTTGGACCATGCTTTATGCAAAAGCTTCTTTCTCCAAATATTAAATTCCAAGCAATTTAAAAAATGAAATTTTTGTCAGGCCGATTATTCTTTTCTCTACGCTCCACTTCAAAATTGATCCCTCTCTTCAAAATGTATCCTTCAGAATACCAATGATCATACAACAACTTCAGTGAATTCAAAATAAGAAAGATATTTCAATGGGGTGATGTAAACAACGAAAATCAAAATATGAGCAATACAAATGTCTTTAATTAACCCAAATTCGAGCCAGAAAGTGGAACTCACGGAAGCTCTATAGCTGAGTCCTGCAGGGAGGCGCATGGAGGAATAAGAATTGGCAGCAGTTCTCTTATTTCTTTTACCAAGGCCGCGACTCCTCTTCTTCCGCTATAACCACGAAGGGCTTACAGGAAGAGGTGGAAAACAAAACTGATTTTCCCTAAATCCTCTCTGAGAAGAAACCCCAGAGCAACGCATACCTTGCAACTCCCAGGTCACGGGTTCGAAACTCGGCAGTCATGTAGGGAAAGATGGTATTCCACAGTTGGATACCCAACAGTATTTCTGGAAGCTCGACGCTGTCTGGCAAAGATGGCCGATTTCTGGTGTTAAATGGTTGAATTCCTCGATGATCCTTTTTTTTTTTCGTCGATTTAAAATGCTCCAAACTATTGGCTGAATGACTAATCAAACAAACAAAAAGAGCGAAGAAAATGTAATTTCGATCCCGTGAATAAAGAATTTGTACATTACAATGCTCGAATTCGAGCGCAATTGAAAGAAATTTGTGTAATTCGCAGGCTAAACGCCACAAATATTTGTGCAATGTGGTTTATTGCAACGATTTGATCAGACCCTCATTCGAGCCGTTAGTCTCTCCACTTTCATCATACGCTCTCCAATTTCATCATCCGCTTTTTCATCATTTACCATGGAAAAACTACCATGGTACTACGAGGCTTGATAAACTACCAGGTTCATAAGATCAATATCATGTTCTCATAAACCTTCTAAGACAATATACATGTTCTGATATCACTGTTAGATTTGTAATGAAGAAAACAGCACAAACATAATGGAAATAACTCAATCAATCAATAAACCATGATGAATATAGATAAATAAATACTGACAGAAAAAAAATATACTCTATATTCATCAATGAACAAATAATTAAGTACATAAACATACGTATATAATACAAAAAGAACCATAACTGTCATATAACTTTATAACAGTTATGTAAACTAACTAACTTATGATTGAGTTTTAACATGATAAAAAATTAAATTTATTTCTGTTCAATTTTTAGAAAAAATATTAGAAGCATGTCGTAGGCTGTCCTTCCGGATTTTTCAAAGTCGGTTGTTGCATCCAGGTCGTACATATGAGTGATCTGGTACTATAACTAAAGTTCATTATTTCATAATGGGCAAGAAATGATTCAAATAATATTTTTTTGACAAAGCTACCTAACATGCTTTTGATTTCTGTAGTTTTTTTCTTACCACATTGAACCTACTTCTTTTCAAGAACCCTGCTAATTTCCATACCATGTGAGACTATTGAGGTCTTCTGTATTTTATATTCAGAATCATATCACATTTGTTCGAATATTTCCTTGTAATTATTATTTTTTAATCGATAAAATCTTTTTCATTAAATCTTTGGAACAGGAATGGTTGATTACATGGATTATTGACTCCCGAGACTGTTAGTAAATTCATTTAACAGTTTCAAAAAGAGGCACAGCGCCAATTGAAGCAGAGAACCATTCGAATGCATTACATTATTTCTTCGAAACAAATCATGTAAGTACAAAAGGAATGCGTTACTTCATTTCCTAATGCATTATTTCGTGATCAGGAAATAATTAAGTATACAAAATAAATTAAAACAAATTAAAATCATGTGCGAGAATTTTTTAAACAGTAACTTAAAGTTTTAGTGAGCGTATAGAAAATCCATAGAGTTGACACTATATGACACAAATATAAATGTCTTAGTGTTAAGAAATGTTATTATCATGTGCTAGGAAAAATGTGTGTAAATGTCTTAGTGTTAAGAGATGTTATTATCATGTGCTATGAAAAATGTGTGAGGAAATTTTTTCCAATAACTTAAAGTTTAAGTGATCGTATAGAAAATCCCTAGAGTTGACACTATCTTACACAAATGTAAATGTCTTATTGTTGAGAGATGTACTTAAAGTTTAAGTGATCGTATAGAAAATCCATAGAGTTGACACTATCTTACACAAATATAAATGTCTTAGTGTTAAGAG
>CBVK0104046550.1:3693-18945 GCA_900067695.1 Picea abies
ACATCCATGTTGAATAATGTAGATTTAGATAAAAAATAAAATCAAAATAATTTTCCACATTCACTTGAATAATGAAGATTCAGATTAAAAGAAAAATCATAATAATTTTGAATAATGAAGATTTAAATTAAAAGAAAAATCAAAACAACTTTCCACATCCATTTTGAATAATGAAGATTTAGATCTAATTAAAAATCAAAACATCTTTCCATATCTATGTTGAATAATGAAAATTTTGATTAAATGAAAAATCAAATCATATTAAACAACAAATAATATTAATTAAATAATATATATCTCTAAATACCACATTGAGTTGTTGTATGAGATTTTTGGAAATAAAATATGAGGAGTTTTGAAACATTCAATTTTTTAGTGGATATTCCACTTATTATTAAAGATAATTAAAACTAAAAAATTTGAAAAGAACATTTAAAATTCCATTTTAAAAGAAAAAAAAAATTATAAAAAAGGAAGAAAAATAAATTTTTAGAATTGAACATATTGATAAGGTAATAGTAAGTTAAGTGAAAAGTGATGTAACTATTTGGTGTTGACTCGGATCGATACCAATAAATATTAAATAATAGTTGTTATGAACAAGGCCGTAGATGATTGTAATATTTAGGTGTTAGAATTGGGTGGTGAAACATTATAGTCAATAGAATCTCAATTATTACTAGTGTTTTTAAGTTTTTTGTAATAACTAAAATAATTGAATCTATGGTTTATGGCTTGTGTAATTATACATCATTTCAAGGTATAAAATAATTTTAAATGAATTATTTTTTTCGATAAAAAGGTAATATTTGTTATCTTAAATTATTTATATTGAAAGTATATATATATATTTTTTGGATGGTTGAAATTATACTTTTAATTTTAGAAGTGTCATTTTGTTTATTGAGAAAATGATTTATGTTCATTGAAATCATATTTTTTTTTATAGATGAAATTGTGATTATTATTTGTTGATTTCTGTTTATTGAGAAAGTGAAATTAGAAGTGCCATTTTTTTTTAATTGAGAAAGTGATTTATGTTCATTGAAATCATATTTTTTTTAATATAAAAGAAATTGTAATTATTATTTGTTGATTTTTGTTTGTTGAGAAAGTGATTTATGTTCAAAATCATATTTTTTTTAATATAAATGAAAATTTAGTTATTATTTGTTAAAGTTTTTGCCATTATAATTTTTAACTTTTTAATTTGCAACTTTTTATTGTTAAAATATAAATTTTTTATTGTTGAAGAGAATGAATATTGTTAACAATTGTTAAAACTAACATAAGAATTAATAATTGACATGGAAAATTGATAATTTTTAAAATGGAAATTGTTAATTTTAAGAAGAAAATTAATATTGCTAAAATAAGAATAAACTCTCACAAGCTTTATAGTGAAATAGGGCATTGAAAAATTCCTAAATTATGCTAAATTGAAATAATTTTTTATTTTTATTTTTAAGACTAAAAAAGTCTTATGTACATCCTTGAAACAACAATTTCAAAATATTTGTTACAATACTAGTCTTCCTAACATTTTAATTCATTAAAAGTATGGTGATTTAGAAAATCTTCTCTTGAATTTTTTTGACCATATAAATAAAATTACAAAGAAAACCAAGTAGCTCCTTACCTTTTAAAAATAATAATAGACTAAATTTAATCTTATTGAATATTAAACACCATCATAGTTATCATATTTTTTTTTAAATGTAAAAAAAAATAATTTTAAATAATATAAAACAATTAATATCAAAAGTCAACCATATTTATGAAGTAGTGTTTGTGGATAAACATGAAAATGAGTTGTAATTTTGGTATATCCAAAACTATGATATATATTTTTTGTAAATAAAAAATAAAGAATTACATTTAAGTTTATGGCTTTATACAAATAATATTAATATCAAATAATATTAATTAAGTAATGTTTGTTTTTAAACATAACATTTAGTAGATAATTGCAATATTTAGGTGTTAGAGGTGGGTGGTGAAACATCATAATATTTTGGGGTTGAGATTCATAATGATAGAATTCTTCTCATTATTATTTCGTTGAGATTCTTTGTAATTACTCAAATAATTAAATCTAGGGTTTATAGATCTTTTTAATTACCCAAATAATTAAATATAGGGTTTGCTAAGACATTTATTTATAAAATTGTAGTTATTATTTGTTGAAATTTTTGTAATTATACCTTCTATTCTTTGAAATTGCAACTTTTGATTGCTAAAATGAAAAATTTGAATTGTTTTTTTTTTTAATAAAAAAAGAGTTTTATTTCCTCAAAAAACAGTTATGATTGTACATATCAAATCATGTCCGAGGGGGTGCCATCTGTTCTGCCAAATTAGTGTAAATTGAAACAGATGACACCCTTCTGTTTTGGTTGGCAAAAAAGAAAAAAAAAACCATGTGTTCCGCCAAACATTTGAAAACCAGAATAGGTGGCATAATAATATCAAGATAGAGTTGTCTGAACATGCAATGAGAACTCCGAACAAAACATGAGGCATAAAATATGGACATAACATGAAACAAGAAATCTGAATAGGAATACAAAAATTCATTGTTTTTTCGCAAAAGAAGTGTAGAGAGCTTAAAGGATTAATCATCAAAAGAATTGTTAAAACCTACGCTATTGTGAGTGTTGTCGTGAGGAGTGAATACATATGGTTGAACGCAAGTTGGGAAACACTGCTAGCTTTGCGAGCTCGAGATCACTTCAAACATGATGTCAAGTCTATTGTTGAGTAAAGTATGCCTATGGAGCTACTTGATCACGTCCCTTCGCATCTCAAATATGAGCTCTAGATCTTCTAGCACCAGGAAGAAAATAGAGTGTGAATCTTGGGCCATGGCAGAGGTGGAAAGTGGAGGTTCAAAAGGGCGGTCAACCAAATGATTTTATTCCTATATTATACAAGTCGCCCCCTCCATGGCACACAATGTAGCATAAGTAGGGAGACTTGTGCTAGGTTGGTCTTGGGGGTCCGAGACTGTGTAGAGGAGGGAATTCTGCGACACTGTAATTGGTTCTTCTGGAATTTCCTCCTCTACATAGGCCATTGGAGGAAAATTTGGCTCCTTATCACAACGAATCGGTGCAGTCGAAGAAGCTTGGGAAATATTATGGAGGCGTCACTCCCTAGTTGTATAGCTATACCAATAAGGTCCTCTCTTACACTTTTCACGCTCTAGAGGCATGGATGTTAGGGAAAACCATACTGAACTTAGTTGGAGAAAGCATAGAGCTGGGAGAGTGAAAGGAACAAAGAACAAATGCGAACACTGATCCTAGTGGAATGAGCCATAAAAAACCTGGAGGAAATGGAGGAGTGTCAGGGGAGCGGAGGTGACCTTGCACATGCCTCCCATACCCATCGTCGTCCATCTGCCATGGCGCATCGACAGTTCCATTAAACCTGTGCAAGGGAACTGTAAAGCCTTCCTAGGAGCATGTTGAATGTTGTCCTCCATATGAGATATGAAGGTGAGGGTGGAGGTAGATTTAATAAATGACATAGGTTGCATGCGATCAACGTGGCACCCCATCCGAGGGGAAATTTTGAATTGTTAAAATTATACCCAATAAGTTGTTAAAAATCCACTTTCTTATAAGTAGTCATTGTCTCATAGAGGTGAAAATTTCAATTCCTTATTGTTGGAATTATCATTTTTAATTGCTAAAATTGTGACTTTGTGATTGTTCAACACCATGGTGGTATATGAGTTTATTCTAAAGACTATAAGTACTACACATTGTATCCTACAATTTCATGGTTACTATTGCAACCCTCCATCATGTTTAATTGTTTAAATTGAAACTTTTTAATCCTTGAGATTCACATTTTTTTTATTGAGATTGTGATTTCTAATTGTTAAAGTTGCAAAAGAATATCAATGTTTTTTTTGAAATTCCAATTTCTAATTACCAAAAGCTTAAATATAAAATCTGCAATATTAAATTCCTAAAATTGTAATATATGATTGTTGAATTACAAACAATCAATGGTTAAAATTGTATTTGTTTATTGAAAATTTGGAAATTCTAATCGTAAAAATGTAATTTTTGTTTATTGAAATTGCAAATTTTGACTATTGACATTCCAATTTTATATATTGCAATTTCTTGTAATTTAGGTATTATGATTTTGATATTAGAAATTGCATTTATTTTTCTTTTGAAAAATGAAATTTCTTCTCTTAAGAATTGAAGAGTTCTTTAGTAGAATATCCAATTATTGATAAATTAGATGTAGTTTAGAATAAAATATTTTTAATATTTATCTAATTGAATATCCAAGTATTGATAAATTAGTATTAGTTTAGAATAAATTATTGTGTCAATGATTTTATGCAAAAATAAAGGTGAATATGAATATCCAAAGATTAATAAATTAGAACTCTTATAGGATAAATTATTGCATTGATAATTTTATGAAAAAAAAAATATTTTGATTGCAATTTGAATATTCAAGGTTAATTTGTACTAATTGATTCACAAGCTAAAATGAATTCCAATATACACATCCAAATATAAATATATGAATTACAAAATTACATTATTAATATTCACAAATGTAATTTCAATATAAAATATGTAAGTTCTAATCTAATATCCTTCATTGTCTTAATCTAGTGTAGAACCCATGCATTTAATATTATAGTGATGAATTATTAATAAACCTAAAAACAAATATCTAATATAAAAAACAAGAACTATATATAAGTACAAAACAAAATAAGATAAGTTTTATTTCCCCTTATTGTTATGGAAACAACATGCTTGCCATAAAATTGCACTCATATTTTTATGGGTTTTGATAAACACCCTATTTTCCCTCTAAGATTAGGATTTATGTTAATTCATAAGCCAATTCCAATTTTCAAATTAATAACACCTAAGATTTAAAATAGAGTATTGGAAAAACATCATATCAATTTTTCAAAATTACAATTTCAACAATGTAGTAGCGCCCATAAAACCATAAGCCAAACTTTGGCCATGAGATAGTGATTTTATGAAAAGTAGGTAGAGGATACATTTTGCAATACTTGTGCTCTTGGGGCCAAACGCATTAACCACTTTTATAGAAAAAAAATGCTATTTAATAATTTCAACAATTAAAATTAATAATTTCAGTAATTATAAATTAATTGGATTATAAATTATAATTTCAAACATTATGAAATTATTCATAAAAAAAAAAACATTTAAAAAGAAAATTACTTGGATTTCTTCTTCCTTCTATTTTTACATATTGATTGTTACTCAAAAATTCTATTTTTACAATTTGATCTTTATCAAAAAAAAAATATTATCAAATTATTTTTTTATAATAAAACAAAAGCTACAATTCTCAAATTTAAATAATCCTTATACAAAATTTCAATATTTTACATTTTAACATACTTAAAATATATTATATTTATTTTTTAAAATTAATAAATATTTTATTTTCACTTAACAAAATTATTTTGAAAAAGTCGCTTATCTCTTTTAAAACCCAACAACTATATAGCCTTCCATTAACATGGCTAAATAAATAAAACTTGAAATTTAAATTAATGAATGTGAGATGGGTTCGAGTAGTGTGTGAGATTGGACAACCCAACTATATATCCATGGCTAAATAAATAAAACTTGAGATTTAAATTAATATTATTATCAAAATTATTATGAAAAAGTTGCTTATTTCTTTTTAAACCCAACAACTATATATCCTTCTTTTTAAACCCAACAACCATATATCCTTCCATTAACATGGATAAATAAATAAAACTTGAAATTTAAATTAATGAATGTGAGATGGGTTGGAATAGTGTGCGAGATTGGACAACCTAACTATATATCCTTCCATTAACATGGCTAAATAAATGAAACTTAAAATTTAATTTAATGAATTTTTGAAATTTAAATTAATGAATGTGAGATGAGTTGGAACAGTGTGTGAGATTGGATTTGAATGTCCAAGGTCTACGAGCTTCTATTAAAAAAAAGGAAAAAAGGTTGTTGTAAAAAGTAAAAATATAATCATTGAATGAAACCCAAGCTCATGTTGTTTAGTGTTAGATAATATTCTATAAATGAAAATATCTTGTCACATTTTTTAAAGATTTTAATATAATTTTAATATTTATAAAATATTTCTGATTTATTATAACTCAAATAACTTGAATACTTATGATTTATTATAATTCAAATAATTTGAATACTTATTTTTATACTTTTAAGAAATTATTTCAAGTTATAACTATTATTTAGTCAAGTGAGGATGGCATAAAGACACCAGGTCTTGGCTAAACTATTGGGGAATCATGGAAGAAACCATTTTGCAGAATAAAGATATTATTAAAAAAAACGTCAAATCAAAATTTAAGGAAAAAATGTGGTGTGATAAAGAGTTAGAGGAAAAAGCCCCCGGGGGGCAGCTCAATTGGCAAGTGTCGTGATATAGCGTGTAATGTACGATGAGGTTTCAAGTTCAAATCCCCCCGACTTACCCGTGCCTGCGGAAGGGGCATACGTATGGCACCTGGAGGTTATAGTGGTAGCGGTCGGAATCGACCCCGTGTCACGCGAGTACGAGACCGGCCCAGTTGCCGATTCCGCCAGCATAAAAAAAAAAAAAATGAGTTAGAGGAAAAAATAAAATCAAGGTATTATAAAGATGTAATCAACCCTAATATAAAAGATCAAAATTATCTATATGTTTTGCCAAGTGTAAAGAAAAAAATAAGCATTGCTAAGATAAGAACAAACTCTCACGAGCTCCATAGTGAAACTATGCGTTGGTCAATTCCTAAAAAACCATGGGATGAAAGAGTGTGTCACCTTTGTGACACTAAGAAGGTTGAAGATGAAAATCACTTTCTCTTAGATTGTCCATCCTATACCCATATTAGATCTCATTTTCAAAATATTGATCACAGTACCAACCTTCCTAACCTCTTAACTCAACAAAAGTATGGGGATCTTGGAAAACTTTTCTTAATGCTTTTCGAGCACAGAAACAAAATTCTAAAGAATCACAAGTAATCACTTACCCTCTTAAGGTCAGATAGACCAATTAAATTTTAGGAGACATTAATCATCATCATCATTATAATTTAAACAATTTAAATACTTATTTTTAAACAAACATTTTAAACTTATTATATTTTTTTATTATAATTTAAAACTTATTTTTAAAGAAACATTTTAGACTTATTATAATTTTAATAGTTTAAAAACCCACTTTTAAAGAAAACATTTATTGTTTATTATAATTTAAATAGCTTAACAAGCCTACTTTTAAATGAAACATTTCTTGTCTCCCTTCACGATGGTGGCTTCTCTCAATGCCCATCTATCTTTGGGGCTAAGATTTGTTATCATTTCATTAATTAAATGTTACTACTATTGAAGCAAAATTTTCATTATGTCTCCCTTCACGATTATGCTTTCGATGTTTTTTTTTAAATTAAGTTTAATGTCCTATGTCCTTATTGTTTTCTTTCATGATAATGGCTTCTCATTTTTGTGGGTAAGGATTGTTACTTTAATTATATATAATGATAATGATTAATGTTGATATCAAATTGGTTTATCGAATTTTAAGAGGATAAGGGATTAATTGCAATTATTTAGAATTTTGTTTTCTCCTTAAAATCATTAAGACAAGCTTTCCAAGATCATCATATTTTTGTTGAGTTGTTAAAAGGTTAGGAAGGTTGGTAGTGTGACAAATATTTTGAAATTGAGATCTAATTTGGGTATAGGTTGGACAACCTAAGAGAAAATGATTTTCATCTTCAACCTTGTTAGTGTGACAAATGTGACAAACTCTTTCATCCCATGATGTTTTAGGAATTGACCAATGCTCAGTTTCACTATGGAGCTCATGAGAATTTGTTCTTATCTTAGCAATGCTTATTTTTTTCTTTACACTTGTCAAAACAGAGAGATAATTTTGATCTTCTAGATTAGGGTTGATTACATCCTTTTAATACCTTAATTTTAATTTTTCCTCTAACTCTTTGTCACACCACATTTTCTCCTTAAATTTTGATTTAATGATATTTTTAATAGTATCCATATTTTGCAAAATGGTCTCTTCCATGATTCCCTAATTGGCTTAGCTAAGACTGGGCATCTTTATGACATCCTCGCTTGAGTCAAAGGTGGTTATGACTAGATTCTGAAGAAATTTTAGAAATCCTCTTGTCTTCCATGTTGTTTAACTTGTTCTTATACATTAGGTATCTAGTCATATTCATTCTCTCAATGGGGGAAAGGATTGCCTCTAAGAGTAGGATTGGATAGGGTGTATTTTCTTTAATTTTGAGATTATAGGATATAAAATTCTTTTGTATTTTCTCTATATTTCTCCATGATTCACGAGATATATTGCATCCCTTGAATTCTCATCCATATATAAGGATTGGTTGATTGACAATTGTTTCCAATCCCATAATAAGATTTCCATCCCCCAATAATCCTTTTCTCAATGTTATAATTCAAGTTGAGCTCGTGATCAATATCGTTTACAAGATATTTGTATGAAGTCACTTCCTCCAACTTGTTTTTGTCATATATTAAGGTATCATAAGTGATATTATTAGATTTAATGACCATGACCTTAGTCTTGTCAGTATCAATAGTCATACCCGTATTGGAGCAAAACTCCTTGAGGATTATTATTTTATTTACATTGTTGTAGGGACTCCTCACCATAAGAATGATATCATCAACATAAAGAATAATATCGATGATTATATCAATGAGAGTAGGGCCGACACAACCTGCTTCTTCCAAGCAATCTTCTAACTTGCCAATGTAAATAAAAAAATGGTAGGGGACAAGGGACAACCTGTCTTGACTCCAATATTGCAGTTAATCTCTTTTGACCAGCCCTCAATATTATTAAACTTGAAAATAACATTCTCATAATCTTTATTGCAATAACCTTAAACTTGAAAGGCACTTTTATCTCTTCCAAACTATCCCAAAGGTTTTTCCTGGGAACCATATCAAAATATTTTCTAAGGTAAACAAAACAACATAAAATATTTTTTTTAGTATTGTGGAACTCTGCAATGATCCTAAAGGTAACAAGATAGTCCACAGTTGAATGTTATCTCCTAAACTCGGCCTGATCATTATCTATTTTACTGTGACTTTCTATCCAAACGTTAATCTTCTTTTCCAAAATAATTCCATAAAGCTTGGAAAAAAATTGGGCTAATCATAATGGTCCTATAATTAAAGGGAATGTTTCTATTCCCATTTTTAAAGATAGGAACAATGAGGATTTGTGTCCAATATTTAGGGAAGCCATGCTTGACTGCCAAATTGAAGAGCTTGTGTATGTAAGGGATAATGATAGGCCCTTTGATTTTAAAAATTTCATCTTGGAAACCTTCAATGTCATTATATTTCCCATTTGCAAGCCACTTAACCCCAAACTCTATATCATCCAAAGAAAAAACATCATCCTCTGTAGGGACAATAGGAATGGTATCCATGGCATTAGGGAACTCGTAAAGAATTTTAAGGTAGGAATTCCAATCCTTTAAGGGAATCATATTATTTTCTTTAGTATTGTGGATTAGAATGTGCCTCCAGAACTTCTTAGGATCAAGCTTAGATATTTGTGAAAGTTGCTCTTGCATTTTATTGATATAGTACCTTTTTTCCATTTAATTAGGGATCTGTATGTATTGATATTATGAAGTTTTAAGTACTCATTAGAAACATCCCTAATGGATTTCCTATCAATATTACACTCTTTATCATACCAAGAGTTGGTTGTTCTATTATTATATTTATAGGACACCTCGAAAGAGAACTTGTTAATAGAAGTGGAAAGGGTAGTTGTAAAATTACGATAGAGGTATTTAATGTTGTCCTTGTAAGTTAGGAGTTGTAATTCACTATTTAAATTATTTTAGAAAAGGTCAAACTTTAATTTTGTCAAAGAGTATTTTTCTTTGATTATTAGAATTCTCTTCAATAGTGCTCATATGCAAGAAACAATTTAGAGTTAGGTTTAAATGTCTATGATCATAGTCGGGTTCATGGTCATTTAAAAGGTCAAAATTTACTATTTGGTTGGAAACAGGGATATCAAATATCACATAATCTATGACACTATTGCCTAGTTCATGAATACAAGTCATCTGGTTGGAGTTTTTCCACTTCATTACTCCATTGTGAATTATTAGGTCTTGAGAGATGTAGAGATTGACTAGCTCAATACAAAACAAATTCATAGTTGGGTCTTCAGAGCTTATTTTGTAGCTATTAGCTAAAACAAGGTCCTCATTTAGCCATAAAGGATTATGGTTGGGATCATTGCTTAATAGGGTATCTTGGTTTGTTGAAGTCATAACATTAAAGTCACCTAGTAGCAAGATATTACCTTCATTTTTCAAACTATAAATATCTTGTTCTAAATTATTACAGGGACAATTTCTATTTAGATTTATTTTCTTATAAAAGGTAGAATTAATAGGGGAAAAATACAAAATTTCTATATACATCTTCTTAGAATTGATGTTTGAAATTTCTATCCAAATGTATTGATTAAGAGGGTCAATATTATGAAGTTGAGTGTGAGGATAAATGTTCTTTCTAATATAACAATTTATGCCTCCTATCCCTATTCAGTAGGACTTTTGGTTCCATGCCGACCACAATACAAGCCCTTTTATGTTACAGACCTTAGACTCTTCATGCTCCCAAGTTTCAACTAGAAAAATAATATCAATATCACTCAAGATCCAACTTATGATAGAAACTTTGCTCCATTGAAAGCCACAACAGTTCCAAAAATGGATCTCGAGTGTCTCAAATTCCTATTTATTATTATCCTTCTCATCTCTATCCCTAACAATAGCTTTTCGATTTCTAATTATTTCCCATTTTCCTTCTTTCCTAGCTTCTTTTACCTTTTGAACTTCTTTCCTTAATTCAACTTGGTCGTTGGGAATGAGGTCTTCATTTATAATATTATTGACAGTTTTAAGCTCAGATATTTACTGAGTATTCTATATTTACGGTCATTACAATTTACTTTGACACGGATCAACCTATCTTTGTGATCAATTATTTTTCCTAGAATCTTTTCTTCTATGAAGTAAATTGTTTCAATTTGTAATTTATTTTTGAATTCTTCTTTTACTGTTGCTAGCGTATCCTCCTCTTGTTGTTTTTTTATACCAAAAATTATGAGGTTCAAGGATATTTTATTACACTCATGGTCTAGCTCGATTAGCTTATTCATTTCCTCTTTGATGGGTTTGATATCCAATTTGTTTTCTAGACAAATGAGGGTCAAATTGTTGGTTAGTTTTTCTTCTAGCTCTGTAATCCTATCTCTCAAGTTGTGGTTTTCTTCAACCTCTCATTATTGGGTTGATTTGTTTTATTTTTCCATTTCTTGAATTCTATCCTCCATTGTCTACAATTGGTTCTTGAACCCTCACAATATATCCTCAATAGTTTGAATTATATCTTCAAAGAGTTTAATTTGTTTTATCAAGCATTGTCTCCAGGTCTACTTGGAGTTTTGCATCTCTTTATTCACTCCTTTTTTCTTATGATTCTAACTCTATTTGGATTTTGGAATCTCTTTCTTCTCTCCTTTTCTCTAATGATCCCACATATTTGTAAATGATCTCTAGAGTGACTTTGGGGGCCCTCTCCCTATCAAGAAGATTTTTTGGAATAGGTGGTGGAGTGTTCATATTGAAAAGAAGTGAAAATAAATAACAATTGTTATCTTGGATTGACTTTAAAAATGGAAAAGTTTTTTTTTAATTGATTATATATATACATGTGGTTCATGAAACCGAAGATCATTACTCGCTACGTCCACAAAAAACCCCCCAAAATCCTCGAGAGAATGTGGGGAGGCTGAGAATTTTTGGAATATTGGGGGCTCAACATCAAGAGTATATTATAGACCCATTTAAGGGCATCACATGTCACCTACAAGGAATTGAACCTGGATGGGGAGGGTAACAACCATTCCTCCCAACCTATATATATATATATATATATATATATATATATATATATAATTTGAAGGGATACAATATTCTCCCAAGCATGATAATGTAAAACCATTTGTTCTTGAATAATGTGCATGTAGATGATTTATTTTACTTAAATGTTGGCCTTCTAGGAAGGATAAAAAGTGAAAGTAGATGAGAATCCTATGAATCAATGGAGAATCAAGCCCAAATAGAACGATATTTTATAGGAATCTCTCCTTTACTAGTTTCATCATTCGATAGTAAGGCAATGATGCTCATGTATCCCAATATTGCTATATATACATTAAATTAAACACTCAATAGTAGTATCAAAATTGTTGGGAGGGGAAGAACATTTTGATTCATCTTGGCATTTGAACTTTGATTTGATTAAACTTAGATTAATTTTAATCCAAGCTATCACAAATTTTATTATGAATATTGGTTCCTAATACTTAAGATATTGGTTTCCAATTGTTGAGATGTTGGTTTCAAAAAACCAATATATCGATTTCGAGTATTTTTTTTGGTAACATTAAATTGGAATTTTTAAAGAGTTCATCATACGTAATCTGAAAAAATTAATAAGTTTCCAATTAATTCATTAATATATTATATTAAATGTTAATTTTTTTTTTAACATTATATAATCTGGATATAGATTGTAAATGTAACTTCAAGTATTTTTGTGTGTATAAATGATCAAGCATGTCCATATTTTTTCCAACTAATATACTATTGTTATAAACTATGAAAGAAACTCTGATTTTTTCTATGTCCATAAATAATTAAGAAAGTGAAACATTTTTCTAACACACACACAAACACATAGACATATTCATGCAAAACATTTTAACATATTTATGGATATATTAAGAAAGTTACAACCATTATTGGTTTTGGGTGTCTACCAATTGTGAGCTAATTCATTGTTTAGGTTTTCCTAAAATGAAATAAATGAAATACAACTACTCTAAATGCACAAAATATATCATTGTGAATAATTGTTTACTAAACTATGCTTATAGACCACAAACAAAAAAAAATAAGATATTTTTCTCATACACGAGAAAAATCTAAACTATAAAATCATATGCTGACACCATTACAAAACTTAGTAAAATAGTACAAGGTTATACACATCAAAATCTTCAAAACTGAAGAATATGGATATTCAACATTTTGGACCCTCTTGATGGTGATATGTTTCTCTTCCTTGGTTGTTAGGTTTCCCCATCCAACTCTCATTTTCCCTTTTTTTCAACCTAGGTATCAATTTGTTTGTCAGTTCTAACTCCTTTGACCATTTGTTTCCCTTCTTGGTTACTCAATTTATTCATCCAACTATCCTTTTGTTCCAGTTAAAGATTTTTATCCCTTTTTCCAATTTGAGATTCCTCCATGTTAATTACAAAATGAGCTAGATCACTAAATGAGGAAATCCTAGATAGGGTTGTGTCACATAACAAACCTCGAATGAAATTTACTCACAACAATGCAATATTATATAATGAATGAATAATTGGTGCATCTATTACAAAGGAGTTTACCTCCTTATATATCATTGTTCACTAAGTGCATCTATTACAAAGGAGTTTACCTCCTTATATATCATTGTTCACTAAGAAAAACATTTCCACTTATGAAGGTGAGATAGACTTCTTTACACAAATAATGAAAATTAACATATCCTAAAGTCATAAAGTGACTTTATTACACAGTAAGCCTTATATCCTAACACCCCCTCTTAAGGCTTATAGTACTAAAATAAAAACATACTAACTAAACACAAACAAACTTTAGAACCAAACATTCTTTAGAAGATTCTTATTTGAAAATAGTTATTGGAACAAGTAGAGATCCATCAATATTCCTTGTAAACCTTGTAAATGTGTAGCTCCCAAGTTGTATCCCTAACCTCTAGGATTATACCTCCCCAAGGTATCAAGTTATGAATCTACCAAATTAAATTATTTTACTGCAATCCACATGCATGTCTCTTAACCTCATTGTTCGACAACAATCCACATACATGTTCCAAAACCCTAATGAAGGATAATGCTCAAGATCCATAAAATCTCTAACTATCTGGGAAACTACCCATGTTGAGTTGTATCTACACTATTTCCTTTCTTATCTTCAAATTGCAAGATTCCTAAAATGCATGGAATTCCATTTCTTCAATAAGATCGTCATTGTTGTCAACATCATGTGGATATTCAACAATGATTGCATTCTCTAGATGTGCTCTATCTTTTAATTTTCCCTTGAAAATGTCATTGGCTCGAAATCTGCATTTCCATCCTATGTGACCCATTTTCTTGAATAGTAACATTCCATGTCCTCTTATTCTTTAGTTGATCTACTAAAAAAATTTCTGGATTATAATTTCATCTCAAGTTTAGGATCACCTTAGGTCTTTCCTATAATAGTTCTCTTAACTTTAGCTAAGAGATCATAAATCATATCTTCTAGAGTTTGAGAAGATATATTGGTGATCCCTTGATCTATCTATGTTGGAAACAATCCCTAAGACTTCACACTCAAACATAGTTCATGTATCTCAAACTAATAAAGTTTTAAGAGTGTGGACCACCAATGTAACATCTCACTCTTGCGCGCACTGAGTGAACTTATTCTTTGAGGACACTTGCTTGCAAGTGATCCAGTTTATTATACTATTGGTCATTTTTATTATGATTATGAGATATGATGGACTTGATGATATGTTGTTCTGTTGTATTTACATAGACATGTGATATTGACTGGGTTTTCTTGAGTGTACAGGACTTTGGACATTGAAGATGCAGAGGCATCGATGAAACCCCTTGGAATCTAGATTGAGTCAGGGAGTGGACTATTGGGGTTTGAATGTTGTTGATATGACATATGCACATCTGATTAGATGTTATGATGATTGGTTTTATTTTTGACATGATTCGTTGATGATGCACACTGACGATAGCTTGCAGACCAGACTCACATGTGGAGTAGAGGGGTCATGCATGACAACCAAATACTTTGAGGGAGAGGTGTGGACAACAGCCCTGCCACAGCTTACTAGCACTCCCACCATGGCTCAAACTGTAGGTTAACAATTACCTAGTTTGAGAATACCCACTATGCAGTGAGGGCATGCTGCGACAGTCACTCACGATGATTCTAAGGGGCGTGCAATAAGGCAGGGGTCTTATTCCTTAGAGGCCCTTAGTCTCCCACAA
>CBVK0104046585.1:0-13577 GCA_900067695.1 Picea abies
ATGTATACATGCACGATGTTTCAGGTACTCACTGCACTTCTCTCTCTCTCTCTCTCTCTCTCTCTCTCTCTCTCTCTCCAGTTGCAGTTCTCACCATATTGTACCTTCTCCCACTGCTCAAGACTCCAAATTCATCTTCTCCTTTTGATATCCCTTCCTCTTTATCCTACATCCTCAGTTTCACTTTACTTTGTCCATTTTTCCTACCCTTAGGCCATCTCCTAGCCAACAACCCTAGTCCCTTTGTTAGGTGCAAAATTATTTAGTTGTCCGACTCCATTGACATAACTTCCTTGCACATAGAAACATCTTTATCCTAGTAGCTAACGATTTTATGAATATTCCTTGCTGGCCCTTAAAGAGGTCCCTTCCTAGCCATCTCCTAGCCAACAACCCTAGTCCCTTTGTTAGGTGCAAAATTATTTAGTTGTCCGACTCCATTGACATAACTTCCTTGCACATAGAAACATCTTTATCCTAGTAGCTAACGATTTTATGAATATTCCTTGCTGGCCCTTAAAGAGGTCCCTTCCTATGACACTATAATCCCAGTTACAGTCTATGGAAAATTTTGTTATGTAGCTTCCCAATATATTATCTAGCCAAAATTCCATTACATGGGATGTCCTGTTGTTTACTGACTCCACTAGTATCACTAGTTCAGGAGTCTAGTTCTTTAGCATAGCTAGTCTGTGTCTACCAGTCTTTTACATAAATATTTCCATCCATTCTACTAAAAGATTAGGAAATTCCCCGAAAAATATCTCATGCAAATCTGTGTACACATACCTTTGTAGCCATTTCTTATTATTTAAGCGAGGGTTTTTATTCTCCTTCTAAGAAAATACTTATTTTTTTTGTTCCAACCATTAGGTTATCTCCTTCCTTGTTGGTATCCAAAAAATTCCCTCACTTCCAGCTTCCAGGTCCCTGCAATGGAACCATTTGTTGGCACAGGTGCATAGGTAGGTTCAAGTTAATTGGTCCCAAAAAAACCTATATATACCATCCCTTTCGCCATCACCTGGAAGCAAGTGAAGTCTCACTGGAGGTATCTTTATGGGGACTGTTGGAACCAATATTATGCATCAGTGAGGGAAAGAAGGGAAACACACTCTGTCATACCTACAAGATCCTTCTGCACACTAAATCCTATTTAAATTGAATTCGTTACTTAATTCTAGATACATATCATTCCATATTCACAACACTTAGTGGTAAAGTAGACAATTAAGGCTATTGCACATTAGTTTATCAACAATGTCAACAAAGATAATCATTCATCCATAGTAAAGGAAATAATTAACACAATACAAACAAGAATAATCATTCAAAAATACAATTATAGATAGATTTATCGTGGTTCACCCCATCCTAGGATACATCCACAAAATATTTTCTTATTTATTATAGTTATGGAATTTTTCTTGCGCCCTGTGCTACAATGGGTGTTCAATATACATTATTCTTCTTACATTGTTATCTTATTTAAACACAGAAAAGCTCAATAGCAACAACAACTAAAGAACTACCTAGAATCAATCCTCGAACTTCGTGCGTATTTTACATATTTAAGCCTTTTTCTCAATTTCATTTTCTAGCTCATAATGAGTTGGATACCACTCATGCTCACTTGGTGACAACTCATTATGAGTTGGATACATCTCATGCTCAACTGGTTTTCCTGGATTTTGCACAAGATATTCTTTCATGTCCCCCTATCTTCTCCTCTTTATTCTCTCTTATTTATTGATCTTCTTGATGTTCTTGATCTTAAACCTTTTCCCTCTACCTCATCTCTTCTCACTATTCTATTCCCAAAATTGTTTTCCCAACAATGGGTTTGTTGGGTAGAAAGTAGTCATGAGGAGAGAGCTAAGAATGTAAGAGTGAATAATTGGATAAGTGTTTGAATGTTTTGAGTTATGACTTAGGTTTTCAAGAGTTAGGCTCACACTACAGCAGAAAGGCTAAGGCAGGTTTGGGTAATGTCAACTGATATATCTTATTGTAAGTGTAGTGTGCAACTGTAAGAATATTGTGAATGAATAAAATAAAAAATTGTTCATTGTGGACGTAGCCCAGTTTTGGGTGAACCACGTTAAAACATTTTTTTTTTATGTGTTTCTTATGTGTGTCATGTTAATAATGATTATGATTGATGGTTAATATAGATGTGTTTACTATTTATTGTGCAATGATGGTGAATCATTAGTATTCTGAATATGTCACTAATATATGTTGTCATGATGTTGTGCACTTAAGTTAATCATGAATGAATAAATCTTAAGTGGAGTAATGTCACACACATGGTATATGTCATGATAATTACAGGTTAAGTAATGGAAACAATGCACATAGTAGATGAATAGACAATGCATAGTATGGTCATGTTGAATGCCTCACTTTCCCTCATCACTGCAGAAACTTGGTTCCTTCAGCCCCTCTAGATGCCTTGAGTGAGACTTCACTTTCTTGCAGGTGATTCCAAAATGGTCAATGCCTAAGGGTTTTGTTGGTTTATTAATGATTAAATTCAAGTATTCCCACTGCATGCTAACAAATTGTTCCATTTTTGAGACCATGATCTACAAATGAGAGGGATGTGGAGGCCCACTAAGGAGGAGAATGAAGAATGTTGGAATAATAAGGAGATCAAGTTTGTAGTAGACCAGAATCAGAATCCACAGATCATCACGAAAGAAAGGTTACAAAGGTATGTGTTTACATATTTACATGAAATTTTCTTCGTTGACTTTCCAAATGTGTTAGCTGAGTGGATTCATAGATTTATTGAAAAACATGGAAGATATTATACTATGGTTCTAGGGAATTGGACTCCAGAATTGATTCGACATGTTAATGCAATAAACAATAAGAAATCATGTGCAATTGACTACTGGTCGAATATTTTTCTTGGAGGTTATGTTACTAAATTTTCCATAGATTGTACTTAGTCGTATAGTGCTATGGAAAGATAATTCTTCAAGGGACTGTGCAGAAGATACCTGAAGTAAATTTCTACATAGATTAATATGTTGTTGTGCGACAAAAGTGTTATGACCATGGAATCTGATTGCTAATCACCTTCACGCACATAGGGGAACCAGGGGATGACCAGGGAATGATATGAGCATAGAAAGGGATGAAGAGGAATGAGGAACATATGGGATAAGGAAGTCAAGTGAAGAAGAGAATGTGATGAATGAAGATAAGAGATTGGATTATTGCGTAGAGATTTATACCAAATAAGAAGAGGGTTGTGGATGAGAGAGAAGGGAAACATGGTGAGATTGAGGAAATAACTACTGATTAAATATTCCAGATAAGATGGAGTCTTCACATAGAAGAAAATATCCATCAACTAAGTCTAGTAGAAGAAGATCCCACTCAGATCAGACTCTATGTCGAACCCACAACTGCATGTGCATCTCCAAGAACTGAGGTAAGCTCAAAAGTTTTATCAATTTTAGTTAGTAAAGGAAGTAGTGGAAGTAAACAAAATAGTATAAGTAGTACATCGAGTTAGAATCAATTAGTATTGTGAGGAAATAATATCATTCAAAACATGATGGAAGGTGTATATCCCACCATAAGGATGCCTCTCTTCCAAGGGGTCAGTTCAGAATATCCAGAACAAAATTTATTTATTTATGCTAAGATATGGACTATGAAGAATGCCCAGGATGATGATGTAAATATGTGCAGTTGGCGACAAACTTCAGAGATCACGCACTATTATGGTATATTAAATATCAAAATACTACACCTGTGGGGTCAGACGATGACATTGGAAGAGGTAAGACAACCATTGCTAAAGGAATTCCAGAACCCTAAGATGTAATTTCAATGCATTACATAGATAAATGAGATAAAATATATATTAAATGAATCAAAATGGGACTTTGACCAGGGGTTTAAAATATTGAAAGACTGGCTAACATTCAAAATTATGTATGAACAACACTAAGAAAATTTTATTGCAGGTTTATTGCCGCATATACATTTCCCTTTGATGAAGCATAATATTGCAACGCAGTCAGAAGCTATGGAAATTGCGATGAAATTGGAAGCATCCCATGTAAGAGAGAATAATGCGGGGATGGCTCAAGTTCATTCACAGCTGGTTGCACTAACTATTAGTTACAGGAATTTTCAAAAGGAAAATAAAAGAACGAGGGATTATGGTGTATCACCTATAAAACAAAATTTCATCATAAAGGTGAGTGTCCAACATTCCAACAATATTTGAATACAATAGCTCCATACATGTTATGGTTATGGTGTGAAATTTGAAAGACGGTGGGTCACCACCCTCATTACTATCCATTGATGAAAAAATATCAGAGCAACGCGAGGAATTTGTTTTGTAATTTATGTAAGTCCATCAGACACAAAGAGAAGAATTGTCATGCGTTGGACCTTATGAGAGAGCACACTACATATGCTTACAAAATATAAGAAGAAAATGCAACAGGTGAAGGAGGAGGTATGTAGTATAATACTCTAAGAGGAGGTTATAATCAAGGTGGCATAGGAGGATTTAGAGGTCGAGGAAGAGGTAGATTTGGTATAAGAAGAAGAGGACCAATCATGTTTTATAACTGCAATCAACTGGGACATTTAGCATGCATTTAACACCCCCTCTCTAAACCGTACATATATGTAATTAATCACAATTGATGGTTACCATGAAATGGAATACAAATATTGTAATTGTGTTATTTGTTTATTAGGAAAAACAAACCAGCTGACTATGGGTAAATCCTTTGAAATTACTAGCCATGATACTACTAAGGAAAAGAGTGAGGAAACCATAAGATATTTCCCCCTCAGACATGATTTCAAGAAAAATCAGTAAATGAAATGGGATTGGTGGTTGAACAACCACCCACCCTCAATGAATATAGGCATGGGGCTATCAGCCAAAGGTAAAATGTGGTACCATCTCTCCTATTGATATTGAACCCCATGAATTTCATATGAAAAAATAAAAGGGGACAGGTAGAGAACCTTCCTTAGGAAATTACGTGCAGGAGACACACGGGGAGAAAGGGGATAAGAAGGGATTTGTAGGATTGGTCTAGAGAGGAAAATGATCCTTCCTGAGTTGATAGGCCATGAGCTTGATGTGGTGGAATCATCTGACAAACATAAAGAGGTCTAGCTAGGAAATGAAATTATAGATAAATTTCATTAGTAGTATCATGGTTTGGCACGGGGGGGGCTGTATTCCAAGTGACAAAGAATGCGGAGACTATGGTAGGGAGGAAAGGAAAACACCCACAGCCGGTTGGTTGGTTAACTCTATCAATAAATAGAAAATTAACCCTCATGTTCTTGGTATTGAGTAAGAGGAATAGACTAGTTCCTATGAATGTATTCTTGAATGTGTATGTTTGCTTGATGCATGGACTAGTTGTTTCTTAGCATGACTGTGTAACTAGAGTCTGGCTAACTGTATCCCATGAGTTTCTTTCACATGTAGATATGCCTATATAAACAAAAAGGAATTATTTATTTTGTGCCTATTTGGATGTTGTAAAAATGCATAGTTTAGTCATGTCAGAGTACTTATTAGCCAGGTATGGTTTTGAGTAAGGACCAGTAAGTTATATGAATAAATGATTGATCCCCTCTAAGATGTGTGAGAAACACTACTTGTAGAGATATCCCTGAAAACTGCAAATCCCAAATTTGGGAAGCTTACAAACCATGAAAATTGCATTGGGAAGACAACCATGTGTACCTCGATATAGGTCTCAAAAGGCCTCAATACCCAAGGGAAGTCCTTGTGCAATCAATGGGATTTGAGCCTATGAAACCTCCCACCAATGAAATGGAAATTTTCCAGGATGAAAACCATCTCCCAAATGGTAAGGAGTGAATGCATTAGTTGGCCTGAGAAGGGTTTGCAAAGTTCATAAAGGCTTGGGATCCTGAGAATTTAACACTTAGGATAACTCCCAAGGAAGCCAAACCCGAGTTCAGTTGATAACCATAGAGAATCAAGTGTTTGGAGATAGAATGATTTGCAGTCTTTGATTCATCCTTATGAATAGATCCTAGCCCTCAATTGGAGCAGGTTATGGTGATAGGGGTTAATGCATATCGAAGAAAATATATACCATTTATCTATCGAAGAGTGTATCCAAGAAATAATCAGGACCATTGGGTTTACCTTCAGTGAGTATCATTAGATTTAAATGGTCGAACTATCCTTGATTCAAATACTCCAATGGGGAGAGTTCCAAGGATTAATATAGATCATTGGATCAAAGATTCATGTGTAGAACCTTTGAATGGTGGTTTAAATGCTGATCGTTGATTAGCATAGGATTAATGATCCACATTGAGAGTGCACATCTAAGGTGCTCAGGTTTTAACAAAAGGTCCACCCACACAGGTGGTAATTAAAATACCACTAGGGGATGTGTGGTGACGTTTAAAGGCATAACACAACTATGGAATTGGTTTGGAAAAAAACCACCCTCGACACCCCCACTACACTATGGGGGAAACCACTTAACGAAGGTGGTAATCCATGGTGGTTTGATACCTAAGTATGTAAATAGTTCACGTGGCAACAAATAGTTATCGAGTGGGTCGAGAGTGGGCCAATTTAGGAGAATTAGTCCTTAAACCTTTGTTTTTACCTTGGTCATTGGATATAAAGTTGAAATACCTCAGTCATTGATCGTAGAGGATCCATTGGAGTATTCACCCTGTTAGATTGGGATGAGACTCCAAAATAACTAGATTCATCTATCTATGAAGGAATAATTCAAATTGATCATGACCATCTATCGTAGTGGGACATTTAGAGTAATTTGGTCCACTTGGATGAAATTACTATGAAGGAAAGACTCGGAGGAGAAATCCTAATCATCCATCAAAACCAGCTGAAAGTAATATTGATAGTATACCTTGGTGATTCCTTTGAGACGAGGCCAGGAGGAAGGTGAAGTCATCCTGACATGGATGATGACACCCCACCAATGCATAGAGGACATGTGTCAGCACCTAGAGAGGCATGCTAAGTGCATCTTTGGTAATGTGCATGTCATGTCAAGTACACATGAAGGTCCAATTGTCGAGCAATGGTGATGACACATGTAGTGGTATTTTGAAATACCAAGTTTCGTATGAGAAGAGGGTCGAGAAACCGTGTACTTTCAACCCAAATCCTTGTCATTAGATCTCCAATGAAGAGACCCTAACCATCCATCATAGAGTGCCTTTTAGAGTGAGTTCATGGAGAAAAATTTTGACAAAGAACCTCTGAGGTTTGATCTAGACCCTTGATTCGTCAAGATTGAAGGGTATCCAAGATTTAAATTTGATTGTTGATTCAATAGGAATAGACAAGATCTAAGAGGAGACATGGGTCGTCCATTGCAAAGTGTTATTTAGAGTGGAATTTCCCAGATACACTCTGATGGTAAATTTCCAAGATGAAATCTAGTCTGTGGATTTTCCTAGGCTTGGGGAATATAGTAGACGATTTGGGTTGTCAATCTTTAGTTGAAGGCCTAACGCAGTGACATGGATAGTGTCATGTGTTGATCACATAAGGTTCCATGTGGCCTAGTGATTTGTCACCTATAGGTGAACTTCCATGAGAAGTTTGAGTGTCACATGTCAGGGGAAAATAGTTCCATGTGTCATGAAGAAGTGGCACCACATGTTAAAAGGATTTGGAATGACTAAGAATCCTTGATGAAATTATAGTTGTCCATTGAAGGCTTTTTTTATTGATTCGAGTCACTAGGATGAGTGGCTTCTGACGAAGGGACTACAAGAGGAAATCACAACTGTAGATCGGATAATAAACAATATGTGATCTCAATCGTCAAGCCTTGTAGGTCCCACATGGTCGTGGAGAAAGGGTTAAAAACTTTGGGTGATACCTATCATGGAGGTAAATAATCTAATGCATTCATAGTCGTAGATGGACTAACTCTGAGAGTCGTTGGATCTGTAGGAGTATGTCTGGTCGGAGTGTGTTGTAGGAGTAGAATGTGGGTCCATAGAGAAAACTCTCTAATGAGAGAGGCCTGAACATATCAGAATCATCGATTTAGAAGATAGACCAAGGGTCTAATAAAGCTAGGACCGATGGGCTAGGGGAAGGATGCCTCATTAACACTATGCCTGGTGACATGTGGCAGGAGCTATGTGGATTCCACATGTTAATGAATTGAATTAAGGGCTGTGATAACTTTGGAAGGCCATAAATTTTGATCCAGACCTCGATTTGGAGCATAGTGATAGTAGTTGGAAAACTCTTGACTAGTAGAAGACAATGGTGCCCTCAAGAAGAGGTATTGAGATGATTGAGAAAAAGATAAATTCCACTACTCCATCCCTTAAAAGGGTACTTAGGGGGTTGGGTGTGTTACAAAGTGGTATAAGAGAAGGTTACAACACTAGGCTTGGATCAGCCAGAGAACGATCATAAATACTAGTATATCAAGGCTACGATGATCTTGTTACAAAGATTTTATATACATTTAAAAGTTTGTTTATTATCGATAAAAGTCCCCTAAAGAGGAGGACTGCATACTGAGAATTCATTTTTGAAGTTCCTTGCAGCAGAAAATTTACATGTTGAATTACAACAAAAGAATTATAAATCTTGCCTTGCTAGATTGATAAATACCCCCACATTATTAGAAATACATGGATGGGAAATGATGGTAATATTTTAATAAAATGGGAAGAAATGATAGAGTTATGTTGTAAGTCCATATGACATAATTTTGAGTACTTTATGGAACTTGGCTTATGAATGGCTAGAAGGAATCAGGGAGGAATAATAGAGAATTTTTTAAATGTCAAAGTGTGCGAATGACATGGGAAAATGGGTGCAAACAGTGAGCCTGCATCTTAAATATCCATATATGTAATTATGTGCCTAAGCGCATGGATTGAATTCATTATAAGGTTGCCTAGTATGAAGGAAGGATTGAATATGTCAATGAGACTAATCATGTGAATGGTTGTATTTACTCTTTATAGAAAATTGATATTAATATCAGATAAATATGAAAGAACAGTACAAGATTTTGCAAGTAATGCACACACATAATACATACATAGATATAATTATATGCTTGAAAGAGTGATATGATTGTCTAAGTAAGAGGGAAATAAAGCAAGGAGTGTGATTGCCTAGGTCAAATAAGTGAATTGCGAGGAAAATATATATACTTTCCAAGCCTCAAAAATGATATGGAGGCATGGTTGACCCCATATTAAAGGGGTTTGAACTTCCCTGATTAAGTAATAGATTGAGGAAGGTGTACTTCAACCCTCAGTAAAATCTAGTGTAAAATGTTGAGAGAACAAGGAGCAAGGATGATCTGTTATTATGAACAAAAAGAAATATGATTATTCCTTAGAAAATTGTGTGTAAATGATTTTGGACAATTGAGAGTAAAGTAATTTTAAAGAAAGTATGCATGTAGATTGTATGATGTGCCTATGGTGGACACACACAGTATGTTGATGCATGTTGATAAGTGCATGAAAGAAGAGTGTGAATGAAAGTTGATGAAATGAATATGCATGTTTGAATGTAAAAAAAAATTGTATAATAAGAATGCAAGCTTATATTCTCGATGGAATATTGGGAAATAATTTGAAATGACAAAGCTGAGGTCGATACAAGGCCGAGATCATTTCATATAGGATATGGATTTGCAACAACAAGTTGCATGGGGAAGGAATCCCGTGTGGAGAATTTATGTAAGGACTTTGTCTGGAGAACAGAGCCATAACTTTAGTACCTGCTGAGAATTAGACAGTGGGGATGCAAAGCCTATTTACATAAGAATATTGGATTACATTTTAAAATATAATGCATGCCTGGGAGACATGCAAGTGAATGATGACCAACCTGATTTTTGGTAAATGTGCATAATACACTAAGGAATAAGTAAATTATGAACTAAATCTTATTGTTGTAAGTATGTTGCTTATTATCTAGGAAAGGTCAAGATAAAATTAGTTGATACTACTCAAGAAATGGAGCATCCAGATCCCAAGAGGGACAAATTATAGAAGCAAAATAAGGAGAAAAGGATTAATACTTTTCTCACTATCAAATTGTGAATAATGAGATAGAGTCGTATGCTTTAAAAGAGCAGTTGTGAAAATAAGTGTCACTAGTAAATGAAAGACAAAGTTGGCAAATATGTTTAATTAAATGAGCTTGGTTAATCCATGTTGTGAAAACACAGTGAAGCCTTGAATTTAATTAGGCTATGATGAAAATTCCAGGATGTGTAGAAGGAGTTGGAAAAAGGAAGAGTCCCTTGACTCCTTTCTTGTTGATTATGGTGTTTCTTTGGGATGAGTAACCGATATGTCGATGCATGTAAGAGTTTTGGCATGAGAATGTTTATATCTACATGATTGAAAAGACAACTAAAATATTTTTCATGTTTACACTCGGGAGAACCATGAGAATAATGTAATAGAGTGCATAGAGATATGTTGGGGCATTTTAAAAATACTTTATTGATTTAAATACTATGATACATGCTTTTTTTTTACATGAAAACTAATATAATTTTGAATGAGATGATGCATGTTATATGTAGGGAATTATTGGAACTATTGGGGAAGACAGCTGCCAATGATGGACAACCTCGAGTAGAGGATATTTACAAAATATTTCCGATAGAAAATAATGATGAAGGGGATTAGGAGCCCTCATGAAGCACCATTGATGAGATAATTTTAGGGAAGGTGTTGGCAGCCAAAACATGTATAAAAGTGTGCATGCATGTGTGGCATAAGGTATGAAGGGATTAGGTAAGGATTCCTTCTGAAAAATTTTATTATTTCAATAATATACACATGATTTTGAGTGGCTATTGTATGTCATTGGCACCCAAGATGAGTGTGATTCAAGAGAAAGAGACCCTGAATTATAGAGGGTAGAACCCCTAGAAGCCAAGCATTTTTACAATCCTTGCAATAATTTCATGAACAAATGTATCGTGAATGCATATGTCAATCAAGAAGGATGGAAAGTGCTCATAAGAAAATACATTAGTTAATGCATTAAGAAGATGCATGTCGTAAAAGAGTGGTAATATATAGGGCTTCCCATGATGGGAGAAGTACCCTCCATTACTCTTACAAGAGTTATAGAATGGTAAAGAGAGAATTGGGTAACCAATATTGGTACCCTAATTATCAACGAAGGAAGGAATGCTTAAATGCAAAGTTTTTTTTCATAATATATAATTCTAATTTGAGGTTACGATCAATTCAAAGAACAGAGTATAATTTTGTCATACTGATGAATGTGGACAGAGAATCCATGTGGTGGGAGATTATCGTATCCCCAACACACCATGAAAAATTTCCTAATATGAAATTTGGTAACCAAGAATCAATGAAAGGGTGCATTCTAATAACCAGGAATCAATGCAAGGGTGCATTGTGAGTGAATGTGGCCATGGGAATTGGCACATTGATTACATTTTTTTGATGTTAGATTGCATTTGGGAAAGGATCAATATGCTAAAGTAATCTATGAGTAGGGACATAGTAATTCCTTTTATTTTGTGTAACTCAATGAATAATTATGATTATATTGATTAGTATGCATAGTTCTAAAATTGTTCATGAAGACATTGTAAATGTGCAATAAAAATATGTGCATGAGAAGCTAACAATTGTTTGGTTGTATGAGTAGTGAAATTGCAGGAAAGAAGGGTCTTGGACATGGTAGTATTGTAATCCCATGAGGAAGACCAATGCATGTTGGTTGTAAAGAGACAAACTATTATGAGAAGGAAATATTATTCTTGTGAACTCTGGTTCCAATATGGACTAGATCTGAAATGAAATGAGATTGTGAACTTAAAAAAAGAAATTGTGGGTAACAGATTTGGAAATAATTTTTTAATAAACTAATGAAAGCATCTCACAAATTTATGCATGCATATAATAGAGGTGAGATTAAAGGGATCTGTCTAGGGAGGAGAGATGGTGGTTGTCAAATAAGAGAACATGGAAGAGGTTGTTGTTGTGACATGAGAACCATGTTATAATTCATGGCCTCCTTAGAAGATGTTGTGTTGTGGAAACACAAGTCGAAGGGATTCCTCAGCAGAGAAATTCATAGAGACACCTTGACTGTAAGAATCAATGAAGCTTCAAAAACTCTTCTTGTGTGAGAATCCTTGGCAAGGCAAGATGGATCACCCAAGTGACTGTACAACAGAGAAAGGGATTCTTGATCTTGGTCCTGGAGGGTGAGTGACCACAATGAAGAAGATACTTCGATAATTATTGTAAACTATTGGTTGGAATCATGCACACAATGGGTATATCAAGGAAACAGTTGACCAAGTTACTAAGACAACCAAATGGATGTGGATCCATGAAATTGCATAAATAAGTATAATTTAGATAGGAATATTTCCTCTTAAGTTTTGAATAGAATTTTTTTTTTTGCATGGAATTGTGATTAATATGCTTCTTGTTTGAAATTATTGTAGGCATGTGACAAAGGACAAGAGTCTAGGAAAGGACCAAACCAAGAAAATAATAACATTGTTGAGATGAATAAAAGAAGAAGACATGGCAGGTGTTGTAGAGAAATAAAGAACATTGAGGATGGTGTTCCTTTGAAGGGGGAGGGGGTTGTAACACCCCCTCTCTAAACCTTGAATATATGTAGTTAATAACAATTAATGATTTCCATGAAATGGCATGAAAAAATTGTAATTGTATTATTGTTTGATTAAGAAAAACAAACCAGTTGACTATGGTTGAAGCCTTTGAAAGTATTGGCCATGATACTATTATCCCCCACTTTTAGGGATAACTAGGAGATCATGTCTCTAGGCCCACGGGTCCTAGACATGGAGTACCAAGAGCAGGATTGACTTGAGAATGGCCCTAGAGGGAATAAATTTTGATGAGCAGGACCATGCCCAATGGCCAGGTACCATTTGGACTGGTACACATGGGGAGGGGAGATGATCAACTTGGACCTCCATGGGGCTGAAGATCCCATCATATAGATGTTGAAACCCTGTCAAGGGGAAGAGATAAGACAAGGATGGATCAGGGGCTTTGCATTAGAGAAGAAGAGGATGTTCCACCAGAGGCACTTTGGCAGAGCTTGACCTAGGGGGATTTACCCTCTTTCGGTGGAATGTTGGCCTTGGAAGGCTTGGTACATTACCCTTGATGACCATGACATCATCCATCCTATTGGATGTCTTGGGAGGTAGACTAGGTAGTATTGGCACGTGTGGCATGATGGAGGAGCCTAAGGAAGGCTAACGTTTTTCTCCAGGATGCCCCATTTTCCCTAAAAGGGACTAATGTCTCCTTTGGAGGTGATTCATGTCTCTTTCCAGCTTGATTAGGGTTTTAAATTTGACATTTTAATGTAAACCAGTATGATTTAAGTATTTTGGCCTTGTCAGCCTTCTTCATGACCTAAAATGTAAAATTAGGTCATGGTATGGTATAAATGAAGGATTTTCACCTTCATTTTTCATCACAACTTACTCACTCCATAAGGAGGTCTGAAATTTGCGCCC
>CBVK0104046617.1:0-28113 GCA_900067695.1 Picea abies
AAGAGGGGATGGATGCGAGTTCATTTTCCAAGCAAACACCTAGCAAGGGTGACACTTCTTGATCACTTCGACAAAATCTTTAAAAATAGATAACCAAAAATAACCAACTCGCATAATTTTTTGGGTTGTCACAAGCCCAGATAGATGACCACCACAAGCACCACTATGACAGTGATTAAGAATAGACTCAACTTCCTTGTGAGTCAATAAATGATGCAAGATATTATCTTCGATGATACAAAGTGTTGCCAACGATAAGGTAGTTTTTAGCTTGATACCATTTACGTCATCGATCGTCTCTTGACAGATGTTGAGAGAACTTCAAGGTTTGAAGATATATCAAAATGTATCCATACCAAGGGTCTGAAGACGAGATAAGGAAAATATGTTCATCTGTGAATGAATCATTATGAATAACATCCCCATCTAGTAGAGGGAAGTCTGAAAAAAACTAGCGATTTCTTAGATTTTTCCGAAGAAAAATCGAGGTCAAACTCTTGAAAAATGGCAATCCACTTATTATATTTTCCCTCTATGATACACCTAGTAAGGACGTATTGAAATATATTGACATCAGAAACTATGGTAGTTTTTCAAAGAAATATATAATGCCGCAATATTTGAACCACATGTACGTCAGCCAAGGCTAGATTCTTAACATGTGAGTACTTAAGTTTAGGGCCGACCAAGTTTAGACTAAGGTAGTAGACAATGTGCTCATGGAGCTCATTTTCCACCCAAGCCAGAACAATACCAACCATCCCTTTGAATGCACTGATATAAAGAAAATAATCTCTATTGTAGTCTGGAGGCTTCAACATAGGCATCGATACCAATGATTTCTTAAGGGAATCAAAGCATTCCTTAGCTTTCTCATCCCATATAAACGGAGTGTGCTTCTTCAAGAGACATTAAACCATTAGTAATATTTCCATAGTTTACTATAAGCCGACGTAAAAAGTTATCTTTCCCCTGTAAACCTTGAAGTTGACAAATGTTGCGCGGGGTAGGAAATCGAAGTATTGCCTCAACCTTCATAGGATCCACCATGATCCCACTCTCACAAACTAAGAATCCTAAAAGAAGACCTGAACTAACACAAAATATGCACTTGTAAGGGTTTAAATGTATGTGATAATAATGGCATCTGGACAAATTCTTCCGGATTCGCCATAGTAGGAGTTATTTTAGTTGGGTTTTTGAATCCAATACCAAGAGCCATCTTTAGGACGATGAGTTGAAGGTAAAGGGTTGTATATCTTATTCAATAAATATTAATGATGCTCAAGGGTTTATGGTTAGTGTTAGTGTTGTCATGTCGGCTCTAAAGGATAGTATAATTAGTTTTTTATTAGGTTATTTCATTTTATTATTATTAATTAAGCATAGTTAGTAATAGTATCATAGTAATAATATTATTATGATTAGTATGTTGTTTATTATGATATTATTGGTTATAAATTATTTAAGGTATTTTAAATAGTAATATAAGTTTAAAAAGAAAATATTGTGAACCTATTGTTTAAGGAACTATGCATAGTTAGTGATAGTATAATAGTGTTATTATTAAATTAGTTTTTCTAGTTAGTACTATGTAGTTAATAAACTAAAATTTTAAACCTAAGAAACAGAAGCAAGGTTGAGTAGTCTAACCTAATTAACCAATAAAGGTTTTTTAAGGGAGGCCTAAGGGATATAGTATCATAGTAGCTAATGGTAATGGTATTAATAATAGTTATTAATAATATAATAATAATATATAGATAAGGTAGAATAAAGTGAGAGCTAAGGAAGGAGTTCTAGGGGTTTTAAGGGAGAAAAATTTAAGAGAAAAAAATGAAAAGAAGAAGCATAGTAAAAAGAAGAGAAGCCAAACCTTTTTCAAACTTGATCATTCTTGGTCTCTTTGTTGGTTTATTAAGGGGAGCCAAGTGTTTCTTACTTCCAACCTACCATCTCTATTTATTTTATTTGGATGTGTGATTATCTCTATGGCTTCTCTAATACATCGTTTGTAATAGTGGTTTTCTTTTCAAGGATCTCGGTTTCCTCTAGAAAAAACATGATGTTTTTTTTTGAGAGAGTTCTCTGCTAAGGCCGAGGTGTGAATGCGTTCATTTTTAATGTCCCCTTCATGTTATTTAATCCTTATTTGGAATGATATCCCAGTTAATCCTTATATTTCAAGTGTTTTCTTCTCAATTTTCTCCATGAAGACGTTGGAAACAATTGGGGACAGTGGTGACCCCATGGCCACACCAATTATTTTCTCAAAAAACTCTCCCTGGAAACTAAAAAAGGTAGATCTCAAACATACTTCTACCAATATTGTCGTTTGAGTATTTGTGACTTCTTTGATAACTTGAATGGCTTCGTTTAATGGAATTTTTGTGAAGAGTGAGACCACATCGAAACTAATGAGGATGTATTATGGTTATAATTTTTCATTTTTAATGAGATTTTAATTTTTAATGGCATCTCTAAGAAACTATTCGAAGGTGGGTAGAGTGATATACTCTCTTGTGAGAGTGAGCAGTGAGATCATCAAGGTAAGATTTGACAATATGCTTGAGATCATGAAAAGTGAAGGTCATGTCTCGTTGGAAGGTTTCTATGATGGTTTTAAGGCCGAAAAGAATTTTCCAGTATGAAAAATTACCCCAAGGACAAATAAATTTCATCTTATGTTGATCCTCGGGTTTGATATGAATTTGATTGTATCTTGAAAATCCGTCCATAAAATAAAAAGCCTCGCTTCCTGTACACTCATCGAGAATCTGATCAAAGAAAGGTGTTGGGAAGTTGTCTTTAGGACAATCCTTATTCAAGTCTAGAAAATACATACATACATGGATGGTTCCTTGTTTCTTATTCATGGAATGAGGTTGGATACCCATTCATTCAAGGGAACCGGGTAGATGAAACCAACATTAAGTAGTTTCTCCACCTCTACCTTAATATCAGGGGCCGTCTTAGGATTAACAAATCTAATTCATTATCAAATAGGTTTAACATCCAAATAGGTTTTGATCTCATGTTTGACAATATGAGGGTTGATTCCTGGCATCTCTTCATATGAACAAGTGAATACATCACAAAATTCTTTGAAGAGATCGATGTAGATCTGAATTTCTTTAGGTGAACAATCTGCATCGATATATACATTTTCAATTTTACCGGGAATGCAAGAGATGTTGATCATGATTTCCTTGCCATGTTTCCTTCGACATAAATTCCATGCGTATCTAGTGGAACCATGGCGTGAGCGACTATATCAATGAAGGTAGATCTAAACTCATCTTGTTTGATCATAACAATATTTGGGAAGAAGTAAGAGAGATGATGCATATCATTCCATGGTCTATCAGGTACATTCATGACCTCTAATATCACTTCATCTGAAGGTAAAGTTTCATCAAGGAAATCATGTGAGCAAGATGATGAAGTGGCCCATACAGGCTTGAGAATAGGATCCTCCTCACCCGTCTGTGAGGAGACAAGATCTTGGTTAGCCGTAGAGTCAAGAACAACTTGATACACTATCTTTGTTGTTGATAGTGACATTTCCATTCCAATATGTCACTGAACTTCACAAGACATGGTTGTGGAAGGTAGGGTCCAAGGATCATTGAAATACAATGTGTTGAAAGTAATTGACCCTATTGATGAAGAAGACCTACTGGACATGGCGTAAATGTGATGAATTGGTGCCATGAAATCAAAGGTACCCATGGGGGAGAAATACATTCCAAAACCAATATCCTCAGTTGTCAGCTGAGAATTATCAATCATGGGAATCGAAGGTCCAACTGATGCATTGGGACTATCATGTGCAAAGGATAACTAATCAATCGTCACAATTTTCCCTTTGTGAGGAAAGCATAAATTACAAAAAATGGACGACACGACTGCGGTCATGGTATAAGTCCAAATATGCCCTAGTAATAAGTTATAGTCAAGGGGTGCATCAACCACCTTGACATCCACCTCCACTATTTTTCCACCTAACTGGATCGGAAAGGTGGGAAGAATACTATGGGGATGGAAAGAACGACCATCAAATACAATCAACATAGTCAAAGATTGAGAGAGGGTTGGAGAGCCAATGGATTTCCAACATGTTAGGGACATCACACACATTGAAACACCTTCATCAATAACAATATGTCTTATGGTATCCTTTGAGTAATCCACATGATTTTGAAAGGCCACCTAGTAGGGCAAGAGAGGCTTAACATCTGTGACATCAAACTTGAAAACCTTAGCTCCTCACAGGTCTAGAGATCTTATAGAAGATACAAAGGTGATCCTCTGTGAAGGACACATATGGAGCACCTCCAAAGCTGACATCACACAAGGAGTTTGACCCATCTTTGACAATCGAGTAGTTCTGGGAAACTCTAGAATTAAGGTTGTGGGTAGAGCATTTTAGTAATCCTTTAGGAATATGAGGCAGAGGCTCTGGATTTTCTATCTGCAAAGGTGTTTTTGGAGGAGGGGGAGAATCTAGACCTAGAATAGTCTATCGAGACCCATAATCATGAGATCGAGTGGATACATTAATCAGAGACTTGACTATAGTTACACATAGATGGTCACCTTCATGCGCCGAGGGGTTTTGATTCCCACTTGATGCATTTACGAAATTTGAGGAGCTCGAGGCCATGTGTTGATTATGTGGAAATGAATTAGTTATAACAATGGGAAGTTGAGATAAGAGCCTCATGAATTCCTTGAGTTTGGGGTATAAGTGGGTAAGGTGATCATCAGTACAAAGTTTACAAGGAAAATTCACCTTCTTCTTTTCTTTCTTTCCCTCACCAACATTATTGTTTGATCTATCATTGTTACTATTGTACTTAGGTTTATTATTATTATTCCTCCCACCCTTACATTTATTACCCCATCCTTTCCATCTATTTCCTCCTAGTTTCTGGTTACCATTTGGGTTGATCGACGACAATACATAATGCACATACACTGACTGAGTGGAAGTGGAGGACATAGACAAAGCTTGTCCTCCTAAAGACTGGTTTAGAGACAAAATTTTCAACTGGTTCATCACCAAGTCTGGAGACCTAACATTTTCGGAGCCTATAATGCTATCAACATGAGGCCCGAGCTTTTTTCTAGGTTTGTAGTTTGACCTCAGTATGTCAGGAAAAATTTCATATAGCATCCTAGATATAGCATATATAAGATCTAATTATTGGGATTTGAAAATAGCTTCCTCTTCAGAAGCCACCCCGCATATAGAAACTTCATTTGAAGTATAAGGCAGTAAATACTTAAGAAACCATTCCAACAGGAAATTTGGAGGAATGCAGGCTTTAACCAACCTCTTCTGTTTACACCACTCTAGGATATGATCCCATATATGGGTGGTTTTTTCCTGGTAGAGGGCCAACTTAAGTTCTATGCCGACATCATAATGAATCGACAAATGGAAGTGGCTGAGAAAGACTAAAACCATCTAATTAAAATTCCCGTAAGTTCCACCTGGTAGCTCTATGTACCATTTCGCTGCAACCCCCATGAGGGTGCATTGAAACAATCTCAAAAAAATAGAATTGTCATTAAGGGAATTGGAAGAGAACCAAAGATGAAAAGTAGTGATGTGATCACCGGGATATTCACCAGTCTTTCCCTCGAATTTCAAAATATCCAAAAGAAGCTTGGTGGGGATGGGGGGCCATGAAAGATCATGATGCACCGGGTCATTCATTAATCTTAACAATTCTGGAAAATCAAGCATGGCTAGAACATGGATTTGGGGTTGTGGCATCTTAGCCCATGCTCCCAGGAAATATTGATGTTGGGGAACTGTAGACCATCCAAGGTTCTGGTATGCATCATGGTTCTATCTGGTATGGTAATTTCCTCCTCCAAATTGATTCATAATAGGTTGGGTGGGCACCATCCATATAGGAATGTTATAATGAGGATTATAAATATTACCCACAGCTGAAGTGGCTCCAATATGGGAGTTTTCCATAGTATGAAACTAAACTCCCCCAGGTGGAAATACCAAGGATAGAGGTGGATTCGTCATGCCAAACATATTGGTCAGAATTGGTTTGGAGGAGGAAGGTGTAAAGGATGAAACATAGGCATCAACTTGTCTTTTCGGTTGATTACTCCATCCAGAAGCATTAATACTAGGATTAGACCCAGGATGAAAAGGAGGTTGGCTTCCAACCATAGGATTCATTTTGGGAATATGAGATCCACCAAACGAGAGTGGAATATACAGATGATCCATGCTCCTAGGTCCAATACTAGGATTTGTATTATTCACTAGCATGGAAGACAAAATTTGCGATGTCATATTCGACATACCAAAAGATAAAGGGTTAGAGGCCGAAGGAATGTACTCATCATTGTAGCCCAACATACAAAAATAGGCCCAAAAGGGTTCATTACTATGGATTGAGTAGAAACTATAGTCCGAATAGGAGTGATAACGAGAACCTATGGCACTACAACCATAGTGGTTTAAGGCATAGAAGGAGTTCCATTAACTACAATAGGTATAGGAGTCGAAGGACTTCCCGTGTATTTCTGACTCAACTCAGTACTAATACTTGTATGATCACAAGTCTAGTAAGTGGAGGTGTGTGTATCACGTTTGATAACTTTACGCCTTTTAGAGGGTAAAGACTCAAGATACGATGGTAATTTTAACAAATGAATAGAATGACGAGGAAGTTGGTCTGGCTCCACGATGATTCAAGACTTGAGATATAAAAAAAAATCCTAATACCAACTAACAATCAAAGAGGACACCAAAATAAACAAAAAGGCCAAATGCACACAAATAAGAGATAGTAGCTAAAAAGGGGCCTCCCTCACTAGATTAGGTATTCCTCACCCAAGACAGGCCTGAGAATCCCTTCAAACTATTGGAGGTATTAGAATTAGTTATAAGGCCCCTCATGGGATTAACATCGCAGTCGGTCAGATCTCCCCAGAGAGGTAATCCTCCATAAAGGTTGTATGTTGTCTGACCCTTATATGACTCAAGGTACCTGAAGAATAACCCCTCCAAGTAACCTATGTGGCTACCTATTTCAAGCAACTAAGTCCACCACAATAAAACCAATGGGAAAGAGAACAATTGTAAATTAGGTCCACCATATGGGCAGGGTAACAAAACCTGGAATCTTGAAAGCACCACCTCTCACATAGGTAAAGGTACTAGCAAGACCCCCATATACGAATAGATCCCCAGAAATATCTCTGACACTAAGAAGGTATTAGAGGGTTATCTTTGCAACCATTTCATGCAACCTCGTGCTTAACTCCGGTGTGAGCAGAGTGTCCTGACATCAATGATTACAAAATGCATTTCACCACTCCCTTAGTTGGACACATATGTTGATTTTAATAGCCTTGGAGAATTTTACTCACAAAATCCTATTCCAAGGCCCTATATCCTAAGTTTGTTTGTGTACTTCTTAAAAATAAAATCATTTCTAGCCAATTTTAAATATATCAACGTTACTTTTAATGGCTTTGTTTACTCAAAATATGTGGTCATGAAATTGATGTTGTTATGACTCAACAAATTAAGGAAATAAATATGAACATAAAGCTAAGTCCTAATCTTCAATTCTTAAAATATGAAAAGCTTTTCAAAAAGAAACTTTCAATTCAACTCTGCAATTTCAAATAAGATGCATTCTTTCCATATATGTATCAAGACCAATACTAAAATACCAAAAGAGAAAATGCCAAAATGAAAAATGTAATTTTTTGTATTTTCAATATAAAGGAATGAAAATGAAAGGTCTGGATAACAAATTGATATATAGACCCTACTGCAAGCAAAAGAGACAAGCCAAGTAGGATACCAAGAATAAATCACTCAGACCAAGATGCAAGGACAACCAATGAAAAAGATGATGAGAAAGAAAAACCTCCTAAAAATTAAACCATAAAAAGGTTTCCTATCACTCTGAAAGCACTCAACAGTTAGGATAGAGAATAAAAAAGACTCAACAACCATCAAAACTCACCTAGCAAGCACCAAAATCAGAAAGTAAGATAAAAAAGTTGATGTACATTGTTATCACACTAAGTTGCCTTGGGTATTTAGTTTGATTAATACTTTTTTAATCCTTAGATTTTAATTTTTTGAGTCTCATCCTCTTAAAGTTTGATGTTAGGTTCATCTTAGAAGATTAAAGTTTTGAGTCATAGTTCTTGTTTGGTCCCCAATTTGGTTTATGGTTCTAGAACCTCTTTAGCTCATGACTCATTTTTGGTCCTCATCATGACTTGTCCCTAAATCGACTCCTCCCATTGCTAAACTGATGTGAGTCCTCGTTCTCTTCACTCATGACCTAGTAATCATGACTCGTTGTACTTGCTTACCTGTCCAATAATTTTTTCATTTGGAAGCACTACCTACTCATCAGGCAGTTTTGTAGCACCTGTCACGTTTATCATCCATCCACTCCAAGTCATGATTTCCATGACTGAGACCGTGTCCCTTGTTTTTAGTGCCAAAAGTTGGTTAACATGCCTTCAAAAGGTCTTGCATTTATGATCCTTGGTAATAGTTTCTTAATTTTGAAAAGTTTAACAGTGATGCGCTGCGTAAGTTTGCCAGTTCTAATCAAGTGACTGCATGTTAACTAAATCTGATGTTGTGAGAGATTCCAGGGCCAAAGTTTCTTCAATTTAATCCTATGATCATGCTGAAGACCTCAACAGGTGTCGACTTTATAGGTATCCTGTGCAACCTCCTTTGCATATTAATTTTCTCAAGAAATTTGTTCTTAGGTTTTTAGTTTGTTAAGCTTGTAGGGTAGTAAGGAAGCCATATTTGCATACCTGAAAACGTCCTGTCCTGTGTCCATGGTTTGATTACTGTCTAAAGGTCTATTTCCCATAGTCAAGCTCGACTTTCTAAAGGTCTAAAGGTCTAAAGGTCTCGAAGGTCTAAAGGTCTATTTCCCATAGTCAAGCATGTACAAGTCTAAAGGTCTATTTCCCATAGTCAAGCTCGACTTTCTAAGGAATCTCAATTTTAAGGGCCATCTTTGTACATTTGAAACCTAAATTGAAGGTTTCTGGTCATTAGCATCCTTTAAGCCTCCCAATAACCCTCATTTTTGAGTCATGGAGACCCCTCAGTCGAAGAAAGAACACAAACGTGGAAAGATAGTTAGGATAGAACTTGTGGACATGCTCCTTTTTGACAAAGACCCCATGGCAAGGGAGATATTTCAAAGAGAAGGATGCCTCTCTTTCTGCCAGAACATGCAAAGAGGCCATCCAGAGGTAGTAAAATAGTTTGCATTAAATTTTGATGGAAAGAAAACCAGAGTTGGGGATTTGGAATTTGAGGTAATTGAAACCTCCATCTCAGGTGCAACAAGGATTCCCATTTCAAGTGAAAAGTGGTTCAAGGCCATGGTTTTGAGTTCACACTTTTTTAAATATCTCTTCAAGCCTAAATATGGAGCCAATGAGTTGTCTAAGAGTATGCCAATAAATCAACTGATCGAGCAGTTTAATAGAATTTTGAAGATCATATAGAGATATTTTACTTGTGAGGGGAGATTTAACACCTTGTATCATTACCACATAAGGTTGTTGTTACATTTTATTGGTAACATTGAGATGAATATTCCTTATTACCTGTTGAGAAGCATAGATAAAATGTCAGATAGGGTGTAAGACAAATCTAAGGATGTGGATTCTAGCCTTTTCCACTCTGGATTGATCATAATGTTAGCATTTTAAGAGTTGGGAAAGAAAGAGATTTCATGGGAGAATTTTGTGGTTACTTATCACTTCAAGTTGGACCCAACACCTACTCCCCAGTCACAGATTCCAGTTCCTTCAACATCCACCAGTATTAAAGAAGGTATCAACAAGAAGAGAAAGGGCAGAGCCCCTATTTCAGAAATCAACAAGCAGGTCATGGAATCTGAGGAGGAGACTTGTCCTTCTCCACATATATATTTCTCACCCCTACCTCCACCAGGGTTAGAATAAGTTCCTTCCTCTACCAATTTTACATCTAAGAGAGGAAAGAAGCTTCTCTTTACCTCTTCTCCTCCAATAGTCAAAATCAAGGGTAAAAGACCTTTCACTAGGTCATCAATTCCTAAGGAGGTTTTCAAAGAGCAGTGTTTACCAGAAACCCCTATGCATAAGGAGAAAGGAAAAAGAATTGAAAGGCTTGTGGAGGAGAAATAAGAAACCCCTACTAAAAGGAAGAAGAGTAAAGGTACCAAAAGACATCTGGAGAGGAAATATGAAGTCTTTGTGAAAGATTTTAAAGAGCCTGTGAAGAACAAAGGAGAAGTTGTTGTGCAAGAGAAGAATCATAAAGGAAAGGGTTTTGAGAAGGCTGATTAAACACACAAGAAAATTCCTATCCAAAGGGAAGAAGAGGACGAGAAGAATCCTACTGAGACTGTGCATGTCTCTACTCAACTTGGTGATCAGACCTTCAAGAGACTTATCAAACAACTTAAGGAGTCAAGAAAAGAAATGGATAAATTGAAAAAGGAAGCCATGTCTGAAAGAGTCAATATGACACAGCTTATGGATGTCTACAGCCATACCCTTGACTTGGCAAGATTTGCAGCAAGGAGGGCTCAACCTCTACATAGACATCTCCAAAACCTCTACAGGCAGAACAAAGGTTTCCAGGCTCAGAACATGAAGCTAAAGGAAGAACTGAAGCATTTCCAAGATGAGGTAGCCCAAAGGAATTTACAGGTGTTGGTTGAGGCTACCATTGAATATGACAAACCAACAGCTAAGGAGAGATCAACTACATTGAATAAGCCTGCCAATGCTAAGAAGAAGAATTCTGCTGAGTCAATTGAAGATACTCTTTCTACCAGAAAGAGTGTGAGGCTAAGTGTCAAAGTGAAAAAATAGTTGGTAAGGGGTAAGCTCCATTTTTGGGGATTGTTCCTTTTTTGGGAGGGTTAACTAATATGAAAATACTATCTTTTCCATCTATATAGGCTTCTAGGCATTTAGCTATATGGATTTTGATTTTTGCTAAGTGCTAGCTTCACTCAGTGGTAAAAACACTACCTATGGCATAGTTAAGGAACCTAATAAAAATGGTTTTGTCATCATGGAAGGACACAATCTGCTTTGCACTTGTTCAAGATTCAAAGACACCACGTTTTGGCATTGCTACCCAAACCTATATGCAAACACAATGTAAGTGGCACTGCGTAATATTCCACAGAGCACATAATTGGTATACGGGTGCAACACAGTGGCACTACCTACAGGATCTACATAATATTTGGCAGGGAGCAGGTTTACGCACAGGCACAACACAGGGGTGCTACCTACATGCGCTACCTTATATTTCAATAGAGGATAAATGATGGCGCATATATGCAACACAGGGGCACTACCTACAGGCACTACCTTCTCTCCTTGTTCCATTTTAGGGTGTGCTATTTGGATTTACTACTCAAGTAAGTTGCCAACAAACACCAAGAATCTAGGAGGACTAGGCCAACAACCTTGGATAAGTTGATGATGGAGAAAGTTACAGAAGTAGTAGATGGCAAGAGGAGGACAACTACAAGATCCAAAGGGACACATGGAAAAACAATAGCTGAGTAGAAAAAGAGGACCAAATCAGTTAGAAGCATGACTGGATTATTCACCAACATTTTCTTGTTTTATAGCATAGGTTGTCTTCTTAGTTGTTAGAAAAAATAAATGTTTAAGATATTTTCAAGGGAAGGAGGCGAGCTCATACCTCCAACTGTTGCCTCCCTTTTTGTTATAAATAGATAGATGAATTTCTTTAGTAGGCTTGGATGGTTGAGCAAGGCTCCCTTTATTTTTTAATATTTTGATGAAGTGACTATGATCTAGTGATGTACTGGAATTTAGACTTTTTGGCTAATAGAAATCAGCTTCCTTTCTAGTCTATTTGCTTCAGTTGCTAAATGTTCATGTTTTGAAAGATTCACATGAATTATTATGGTGATGTGATGGTGGATGTTTGATCCTTATATTATCATGATGTTTATTTAGCTTTCGTAGTTTCTGATGTCAAGAAGATCTTGTAATTAGAAACTTTCTTCCTTAGACTTTTGTAGACCTGATATTTGAAGTAGTCCCTACACTCCTCTCACTCAAGTCTTCCCTCTATTCATAATTACTCCCAAACTACTGGTAGAAGTTAGCCAAGACCTTAAGTGTTGGTGCATGGTAGCCCTATTGTGTGAGTTAAAACATTACCATTTGAGTCCTTTTCCATTTGACCCTTCAAAACACTCTATCATTCACATATAACTTGATGGGTACTAGGCTTGCCTTCCATGAAATCTGAAGGTGACTCCTAGTTATAACATTCTTGGCATCGTTTCCGGGGAACGATTTGAAGACTTTTTCTTGGGATATAAACGACATAGTATTCTAGTTCTAAAGGTGCATTAGATCTCAGTGCTTCGAAGATTGTAGACTGCACCTGGTGACTCCATTGTTTCATCTTTGGCACCTAAAGGCAGACACACAAGATAAAATCCATAGATACCTTTGGTACCACCTGAGGCTGACCCAGAGAATATAATCAAGAAATGAAAAGCTTCCCCCCAAAAGAAATTTGTTGCTGCTACAAGTGTTTTTGGTCAATTGCCTAGTTCTACTCTTGATACTCCAATTGTATTATCAAGTAAGCTCCCTTTATCTTATACTGAAGTATCTAAAAGGCTTGATTTTGGAGATTTTCCTGTTGAAAACTCTTCCTTTGAGACTGAACTAAAAGAGGAAAACATTGATATATTTTCTTCCCCTGATATTGAGAAGTGTTTTAGTCTTGATAGTTTTGAAGATTTCCCTACTTTAGGTTTTTCTACACCTCTTTCTATTAAAACTTTTTCTTCTAAAGAAGTAGGAACTTCATCTCCCTCTTAGACCTTACCATCCTCTTCATAAACTCAACCTCCTATTCTGAAATCTGAACCCCCCCCTTCATCCATTCCTTCCTCTCCTACTATACATACAGTCAAGTGTCCTTCTCCATCTTGTTCACCAAGAATCCAAAATCAAATGGTATTTGTTAACCCCCCTACTAATAGGATGGATGCCATACTGGCTGCAAGATATGCTCCTCTACTTTTACCTCAGCCACTTAATGCCCTTCCCCGTTAATATTTTTTGAAATACATGCCTAAGTTTATGGGATAAGATGATGTAACAGCTGAGGAACATCGTGTTGCCTTTTATAGCTATGTAGATAACCAAAATATTGAAAATGAAGATGTTTGGATAAGGATTTTCATCCAAATCCTATTTGGTGAGGCTAGGAAGTGGTTTAGGGGTCTGGCCCCTGGATCCATTACTAGTATTGAGGCATTGGATGAATCTTTATTGAGGCATTGGGGTGACAAAAATGATTTTTTGTACTATATCACTAGATTTGGGTCTGTGAAAAGGAAAGGAGGAGAGTCTGTCTCTGAATTTTCTAAAAGATTTAACAAAATGTACAAGAAAATCCCTAATGAGATTAAACCCACTAAAACCATGGAAAAAATCACTTATAGAAGTTCTTTTGATTCTGAATTCTACCTTGTTTTGAGGAAAAGAAGGTCACCTTCTTTGGTTCATATGCAAGATGTTTCCTTAGAGGTAGAATCCAACATAGTGGCATCAGATAAAATGAGGGGAAAATCTGATAGGGATAGGAGAAAAAAAAAATATGAAGCTTCAACTTCTGATTCCTCTATTGTCCATTCTCAAGTAGATGAGCTGACCAAATTAGTAAATTCTCTCTCCACTGAAATTGAGAAATTGAAGTCAGAAGGAAGACAACCATATATAAATACTCAAAACACTGAAAACAGAGGTAATTTCAGGAGACCCAACAATGCTCCCCAAATGCTTCCCAGAAACAGAGAGAGAGATGATCAGAGCATACATGCTCCTTTGCAAAATGATTTAGTGGTAGATGAAGAAGAAGAGGAGGCTGAAGCTGATCTTGAGATTCATTGTTTAGGTGATACTTTCCCATCCCCACACTTGACTCAATCCTCTTATGAGCAATATTTAATGGATATTCAAATTAATGAGTTAAGTAAGGGGGAGAAAGCAAAGGAGAATCCTGGTAGATATAATTTGAGATCTAAGAAGAATGGAAAAAAAAATGAAGCCCCTAATCAACCTGTTCAAAAAGAATATCCTCCCAAGGCTATGACAATGAGCAGCAAGGAAAAAGAATCTCAAAACCCACAAGTTCTAATCAAATATCCTCCTCCTGAAACCAAAGAGATCTTGAAGCCTTCCCCTCCCTTCATTTTTGAGAATGAGATCCAGAAAATAAAGATCCCTGTACCTTTTTTGGAATTAATAAAAAATGAGGATTATAGAAAATATTTATCCAAAATGTTATAGCCAAAATCATCTCCAAATGCCACTGATTCCATAAATCTGCAAGATGAAAAACCAACAGTGATTTTAGGTCCTTTGATAGAAGACAAATATGACCCATCCCCACCATTTTATACTTCACTGAATATACATGATGAGGTTCTACACAATTATCTCATGGATTCAGGGGCATCCCAAAATCTTATGACAAAATATATTATGGATGAACTTGGGTTAGAAGTCACAAAGACCTATCATGATTTATATTCTTTTGATTTTAGAAAAGTCAAATGTCTTGCAGTCATTAAGGATATGGTGGTGACCTTATTTCAACTACCCATGAAGAGTATACTTATGGATATCGTAGTTGCTGATGTTCCCCCCAAGTTTGTTATTCTCTTATCAAGATCCTGGATAAAAAGACTTGGGGGAACCTTGCATATGGATCTCTCTTATGCTACTATTCCTATTTTTGGGGGAGAGCATAGAAGACTTTACAAGGAAGCCCAATTGGCTTACATCATTAGTGATGAAGAAAACCCTACCAATCACCCTGTTTTTGCTTTTGATATAGATCTAGGATCTAGTATTTTGCAGCTCACCAATACCCTAGAAACTCCATTAGAAATTAGAAAAAGTCCATCAACTTTTATGAAGAGCCTCGTCTAACTACTTCTGTCTGGAAGATGTTCTTTGATGGATCCTCTTCCAAGGAAGGTGTTGGTGCTATGGTGATCATTGTCTCACCAACTCAAGAAACTATATCTTTTTCATATAAACTAGAATCTGAGACTACTAATAATGTGGCAGAGTATGAGTCTCTTGTCTTGGGTTTGAGGGAAGCAAAAGACATGGTGATAGAGGAGTTGTCAGTATTTGGGGATGTTGAATTGATAGTCCATTAGATTAAAAATCTTTATCAAACAAATCATCCTAGGCTTAGATCTTACAAAAATGAAGTATGGGATTTAGTGGACATTTTTTTCTCTACTTTTAATATATCATTCATTCCTAGAAAAGAGAATAATGTGGTTGATTCTTTGGCTATATAAACAAGCAACTTCAGAATTCCCATACCACAAAAAATCAAGTATGATGTAGAAGTCAAATACATGCCTTCTATACCAGACAATGTAAAATATTGGAAGGTGTTCGAAGATGATTTAGAAATTAAATTTTTTCTTGAGACTGTTGATGACTTTTCTGCATTGCACATTGATCAAGATCATGATCTAGAAATCACTCCTCATGCTGATGTTTTTCTCAATAAAATTTCTAATCATCATATTCTACAGTTGCCTAGCAATCATATACCAAAGTGACCAGTTTCCTTGGAAAGATTATTTGATGGGAATGACGTGGAATTGAAAGAGAAGGTATCCACTGATGATATGTATATCAGTGAGTGCAATGTGGGCACTGAAAAGGATCCAAAATACATCAAACTATCAAGCAACCTATTAGAAAAGAAGAGGGCATAATACACTAAGTTGTTGAAAGAATTTTCTGATGTATTTGCTTGGACTTATGAAGATATCAAAACTTATGACATAAGCATAATAGAGCACAAGATCCCATTAAAATAAAACACCAAACCTTTCAGGAAAAATTTGAGGTAAATCAATCCTATGTTGTTGCCTATCATGGAGAAAGAAGTTAAGAAGCTTTTAGATGAAAAAATTATCATTCCTTTGAGGTATTCTGAATGGGTAGCCAATTTGGTCCCAGTAAGAAAAAAGAATGGGGAAATTAGACTTTGTGTCAATTTATGAAATTTGAATTGAAGCTCAAAAAAGGATAATTATCCTTAACCCAAGATGGAGCACATATTACAGAAGGTGACAGGAGCAGCCAAGATGTCTATGGTTGATGGATTCTCTGGATACAATCAGGTATCTGTTTTGCAAGAGGACAGGGAGAAGATGACCTTCACCACTCCCTTGGGGACATTTATGTACACCAAGATGCCCTTTGGTTTGATGAACGCAAGGGAAAATTTTCAGCGAGCTATGGACATAACTATGTATTCTCGGTCTAATAAGGAACACTGTGATCATTTAAGAAAGGTTTTCTTGAAATTCAGAAAATTTGGCCTCTCTTTGAATCCAAAAAAATCATTGTTTTCCATGAAAGAAGGAAAATTATTGGGGCATCACCCGATGCAATGAGTGCTAGGTGGAATATTCAAATCATGAGAATTATTGGTCAGTTGTGACTAATACTCATGAATATGGGTTATAGATTAATGGCTTACACTACGCAGTTAATCCCAAAAATAATTGTTATCACTGAAATTTCGTCTGCACGTGGCGACAAGAACTTTGCATCGTCAAAACAGGACTGGAGTCATTCATGGCACAGGATTAATGCCACAGCATTGCAAAAGGGTCAAAAAACTATACAAATGACCAAAAATTTGAAAGGCGCTTTACATCATCTGGGCACGTGCGCACACGCGCGTAACAACAACGTACAAAGCGCGCATATGTGCACAAGGAGCGGCTGTTGGGTGAAAAACCTGCGCGCCTGCTAAACGATGCATTTATTGAAATTGGTCAGCTTGCCAACCACTAATGGATCAGCTCCCAAGTTGATTTGACACCAAATCCGAGCTCAATCCTCATGGTGGGCTGGTCAAAGACCTAATTGTTCCCTAAAGAGCCCCTTTTCACATTCTAAAGAGGTTACATAATGACCCAAAGCTTGGCTATAAAAAGCCATGAATGACCACCATTTTCTCAAGGAATTCTTTGTATTGTTATGCTACAGAGATTGCTAAGGACTCATTCTTTGGCAACAAACATTGTAGGCTGCATTTCATAAGCTATTCACCCCTCTCTTGAGTGAATAAGCTTGGAGTTCTTTCACCCACATTTTCATCTTTTCATTGTAAGGAGAGCAAGCTTTGAGGGCCTCAAGAGCCTTCCATTGGAGAAAGAAGGGACCCAAGTTCCCTTTCTTCTTTGTGCCTTTGGATTTCATCAACAAATCAACTTATACATTGGTGATATTGGTCCATTTGTCTCTATTTTTCATTTTCTCATATGCTTTTAGTTTTTATTTGTTTTAGTTTAATTCTTGTTAATAGCTTTGTTGTTTTTCTTTCTAACCTTTTACCTTACAACTGTCATGCCTAGCAGAGCCCAACTGGGCATGTAAGCACTCTTAATTTGCTCACCTAGTGATGAATTGGGTGCAAACAATAATATCTAATATCTTGCACTACAAAAGCCCCTATATGCTTAGGGGCATATCGTGTCAGCTGAAGGAGTAAGGATTGATTCCAGCAGTGTTGAGGCTATACAAACTTTTTCACTTCCTAGATCTAAAAAAGAGGTACAATCTTTTCTGGGAAAAATCAACTTTTTGAGAAGATTTGTGTCAAATTTTGCTGAGTTAGTTAAGTATATCATAGCCATGCTGAGGAATGATAGTGAAATCAAATGGACTATTGAGGCCTGTGATTCTTTTGATCAAATAAAAAAAGCCTTGAGAGAATCCCCGGTTCTTGCCAGCCCCGACTACTCCAAGGACTTTCTTATTTTTTCTCTTGCCTCTTTTGATACAGTAGCAACAGTCCTATTGTAGAAGAAAGTTGAAGGCTTGGAACATCCCATTGCCTTTTTCAGTAGAGTATTGAGAGATGTTGAACTAAATTATGACCTCGTGGATAAGAAAGACTATGCATTGGTTAAAGCTCTTAAGTCCTTAAGGGTTTATGTGCTGGATTCAAGAGTTATTGCTTATGTTCCTTCAACTATTGTAAAAGAAATTCTTATTCAGCCTGATATTGATGGAAAATTCAGCAAATGAATTTCTAAAATCCTTGAATTTGATTTAGAAATCAGAACTACCAAATTGGTTAAAGGTCAGGGTTTAGCCAAGCTGTTGGCTGAATCAAATTTCTCGGCATTGGGGGTAAATTTCATTATATCATGTGAAGAGAAAAAGTAGGTTGAATTAAATGACAAAGGTATTCAAATCATCCCTGCATTGGCAGATTACAGATGGTACAAGGACATTATATTTTCTTGCAGAATTTACAACCGCCAAGTGGTATGGAAAACAACAAGGTGAGATCATTAAAACTCAAATCAATAAAGTATTGCTTGGTTGATCAAATTTTGTATTGGAAGGATCCATTGGGAGTGTTGTTGAGATTCCTAGACCTGCAAGAAGCCCAAAATATTATGTCTAATTTTGATGATAGTTTGTGTGGGGGGCATCATTTTTGGAGGATCACTGCCTACACGATTCTCAAGACTAGGTATTTCTAGCCTAGTCTGTTCACGTATGTTTGTGCTAAGATGAGAGCATGTGATAAGTGTCAGAAATTTTCTGGAAAGTAGCAGCTTAAGTCTTTTCCATTAAAGCCTATAGCAGCTTCGGGACCTTTTCAACAGTGAGGCCTAGATTTTATTGGCAAAATTCATCTCTCTTCCAGTGGCCAACATAGATGGATCTTGACTGCCACAAATTACTTCACTAAGTGGATAGAGGCTATTACTACTAGGAATGCTTTCGACAAAGTGATCATTGGTTTCCTTAAAGACATTATGGCAAGGTTTGGTTGCCTGAACAATATTGTCACTGACAATGCTACATCTTTCAAGGCTGAACCATTGATTTAGTTCTATGAATAGTTTGGAATCACATTGATTCATTCTACCCCTTACTATCCATAGGGAAATGGGCTTGCAGAATCCTTGAACAAAAGAATTATAAAGATTATTAAAAAGCTGCTAGAGGATTAAAAAAATGAATGGGATTCAAAACTCAAATTTTCTCTATGGGTTGACAGAGTGACAGTGAAAATGTCCTTGGGACTTTCCCCTTTCCTGCTGGTATATGGAGTTGAGGAAGTTTTTCCTTCTCAACTTTCATTACTTGTGGAAAAATTCTTCCAGGATTATCAAGGGGACTCAAATCATATGATCAAGAGGATTCAAAAGTTGGTTGAGGTGCAATAGACTCAGGAACATCTTGTAGACAAGGCATATGACCATCAACTGAAGATCAAGCATGAATTCGACAAGAAGGTGAACAAAGAGGATTTTCAACTGGGCAATCTGGTGCTCAAGGGGGATGCATCGAGACAAGATAAAGGAAAGCATGGTAAATTTGAAGCTTTATGGGTTGGCCCTTTCAAAATCTCGAAGGTATTCTCTAATAACACCTTCAAGCTGCAGAATATGAAGGATGAAGAGGTTTTTGGTGGCCCTGTCAATGGGCATTTCCTAAATAAGTACTTTTCTTGAGCCTTGAATGGCTCTTCATGTCATTGTAAATATCATTTTATTTTTTATTTTTTGTTCCAATAACTCACCCCATAGCCCTAAGATAAGGCACTAAATCTACTCATTCTTGGCAGCCCGCAGGGGGCATGCCATACCCTATGGAGCCAATGTTATCACACTAAGTTGCCTTGGGTCTTTAGTTTGATTAATAATTTTTTAAGCCTTAGATTTTAATTTTTTGAGTCTCATCCTCTTAAAGTTTGATGTTAGGTTCATCATAGAAGATTAAAGTTTTAAGTCATAGTTCTTGTTTGGTCCCCAATTTGGTTTATGGTTCTAGAACCTCTTTATCTCATGACTCATTTTTGGTCCTCATCATGACTTGTCCCTAAATCGACTCCTCCCATTGCTAAAATGATGTGACTCCTCTTTCTCTTCACTCATGACCTAGTAAGCATGACTCGTTGTACTCACTTACCTTTCCAATCATTTTTTGATTTGGAAGCACTGTCTACTCATCAAGAAGTTCTGTAGCGTCTATCATGTTTATCATCCATCCACTCCAAGTCATGATTTCCACGAATGAGACTGTGTCCCTTGTTTTTAGTGCCAAAAGTTGGTTAATGTTCCTTCAAAATATCTTGCATTTATGATCCTTGGTAATGGTTTCTTAATTTTGAAAAGTTTAACAGTGATGCACTGTGTAAGTTTGCTAGTTTCGATCAAGCGACCACATGTTAACTAAATATGATGTTGTGAGAAATTCCAGGGCCAAAGTTTCCTAAATTTCATCCTATGATCACGTTGAAGAACTCAACAGGTGTCGACTTTATAGGTATCCTATGCAACCTCCTTTGCATATTAATTTTCTCTGGAAATTTTTTCTCAGGTTTTTAGTTTGTTAAGCCTGTAGGGTAGTAAGGAAGCCATATTTTCATACCTGAAAATGTCCTTTCCTGTGTCCATGGTCTGATTACTGTCATTTTCTTTAACCATTGAATTCGTAGGCCTGTAATAGCTTATCCTCTGTGTATGCGTTGCACTACCCAGAGGCGCTGCTCAAACCCTCTTTGTTTTCCTTACTCCCTTTCAACCTGTACAAAGAGCCATTCTGGATTACCCCTTAACAGTCTACTCTCTAAAAAGCATGTACAAGTCTAAAGTTCTATTTCCCATAGTCAATCTCGGCTTTCTAAGAACTATCAATTTTAAGGGCCATCTTTGTACATTTGAAACCCGAATTGAATCTTTATGGTCATTAGCATCCTTTAAGCCTCCCAATAACCATCATTTTTTATTCATGGAGACCCCTCAGTTGAAAAGAACACAAACGTGGAAATATAGTTAGGATAGAACCTGTGGACATGCACCTTTTTGATAAAGAGCCCATGGAAAGGGAGACATTTCAAAGAGTAGGATGCCTCTCTTTCTACCAAAACATGCAGAGAGGCCATTAAGAGGTAGTAAAATAGTTTGCATTAAATTTTGATGGAAGGGAAACCAGAGTTGGGGATTTGGAATTTTAGGTAACTGAAACCTCCATCTCAGCTGCAACAGGGATTCCCATTTCAGGTGAAAAATGGTTCAAGGCCATGGTTTTGAGTTCACCCTTTGTTAAATATTTCTTCAAGCTTGAATATCGAGCCAATGAGTTGTCTAAGAGTATGCCAAGGAATCAACTAATCGAGCAGTTTGATAGAATTTTGAAGATCATATAGATATATTTTACTTGTGAGGGGAGATTTAACACCTTGTATCATTACCACATAAGGTTGTTGTTACATTTTATTGGTAAGATCGAGATGAATTTTCCTTATTACCTATTGAGAAGCATAGGTAAAATGTTAAATAGGGTGCAGGACAGATCTAAGGATGCAGATTCTAGCCTTTTCCACTCTGGTTTTATCAGAATGTTAGTCTTTGAAGAGTTGGGAAAGAAAGAAATTTCATGGGAGAATATTGTGGTTACTTCTCACTTGAAGTTGGACCCAACACCTACTCCCCAGTCATAGATTGCAGTTCCTTCAACATCAACCACTATTAAAGAAGGTATCAACAAGAAGAGAAAGGGAAAAGCCCCTGTTTCAGAAATCAACAAGCAGGTCATGGAAGCTGAGGAGGAGACCTGTCCTTCTCCACATGGATATTTCTCACCCCCACCTCCACCAGGGTTAGAATAAGTTCCTTCCTCTACCAATTTGACTTCTAAGAGAGGAACGAAGATTCTCTTTTCCTCTTCTCCTCCAATAGTCAAAATCAAGGGAAAGGACCTTTCACTAGGTCATTAATTCCTAAGGAGGTTTTCAAAGAGTCGTCTTTACCAGAAACCCCTATGCATAAGGAGAAAGGAAAAAGAATTGAAAGGATTGTGGAGGAGAAATCAAAAACCCCTACTCAGAGGAAGAAAGGTAAAGGTAACAAAAGACCTTTCGAGAGGAAATATGAAGTCTTTGTGAAATATTTTGAAGAGCCTCTGAAGAACAAAGGAGAATTTGTTGTGCAAGAGAAGAAGCATAACATAAACTGTTTTGAGAAGGTTGATGAAACACACAAACAAATTCCTATACAGAGGGAAGAAGAGGATGAGAAGAATCCTGCTGAGATTGTGTATGTCTCTACTCCCCCCGGTGATCATACCTTCAAGAGACTTATCATACAACTTAAGCAGTCAAGAAAAGAAGTGGCTAAATTGAAAAAGGAAGCCATGTCTGAAAGAGTCAAGATGACAAAGCTTATGGATGGATACAGTCATACCCTTGACTTGGCAAGATTTGCAGCAAGGAGGACTCAAACCCTACATAAACATCTCCAGAACCTCTATAGGCAGAATAGAGGTTTCCAAGCTCAGAATAGGAAGCTAAAGGAAGAACTGGAGCATTTCCAAGATGAGGTATCCCAAAGGAATTTACAGGTGTTGGTTGAGGCTTCCATTGAATATGAAAAAAAAACAGCTAAGGAGAGCACAACTACATTGAATAAGCTTGCCAGTGCTAAGAAGAAGAAGTCTGTTGAGTCAATTGAAGATACTCTTTCTACCAGAAAGAGTGTGAGGTTAAGTGTCAAGATGAAAAAATAGTTGGTAAGGGGTAAGTTCCATTTTTAGGGATTGTTCCCTTTTTGGGAGGGTTAACTAAGATGAAAATACTTTCTTTTCCATCTATATAGGCTTCTAGGCATTTAGCTATATGGATTTTTATTTTTTCTAAGTGATAGCTTCACTTAGTGGTCAAAACACTACGTATGGCATAGTTAAGGCACCTAAGAAAAATGGTTTTGTCATCATGGAAGGACACATTCTACTCTGCACTTGTTCAAGATTCAAAGACGTTGCATTTTGGCATTTCTACCCAAACCTGTATGCAAACACAACGTAAGTGGTACTGTGTAATATTCCATAGAATGCAGAATTGGTATACAGGTGAAACACAACAACGCTACCTACAATAGCTACATAATATTTGGTAGGGAGTAGCTTTACGCATAGGCACAACACAGGGGCGCTACCTTATATTTCAACAGAGGATAAATGATGGCACATATATGCAGCACAGGGGCGCTACCTACATGCACTACCTTCTCTCTGTGTTCCATTTTAGGGTGCCCTATCTAGATTTACTACTCAAGTAATTTGCCAACAAACACCAAGAATCTAGAAGGACTAGGCCAACAACCTTGGATAAGTTGATGATGGAGAAAGTTACAGAAGTAGAAGCTAGAAATATGAGGACAACTACAAGCTCCAAAGGGACGCATGGAAAAATAGTAGTTGAGCAACAAAAGAGGATGAAATCAGTTAGAAGCATGATTAGATTAGTCACCAACATTTTCTTGTTTTATAGCATAGGTTGTCTTCTTAGTTGTTAGAAAAAATAAAATTTTAAGAGATTTTCAAGGGAAGGAGGTGAGCTTGTACCCCCAGTTGTTGCCTCCCTTTTTGTTATAAATAGATAGATGAATTTCTTTAGTAGGTTCGGATGGTTGAGCAAGGCTCGCTTTATTTTGTAATATCTTGATGAAGTGACTATGATCTAATGATGTACTAGACTTAAGACTTTTTGGCTAATAGAAATAAGCTTCCTTTCCAGTCTATTTGCTTCAGTTTTTAAATGTTCATGTTTTGAAGGATTCACATGAATTATTGCGGTGATGTGATGGTGGATGTTTGATCATTATATTATCATGATGTTTATTTAGCTTTCTTATTTTTTGATGTCAAGAAGATCTTGTGATTAGAAACTTTCTTCCTTAGAATTTTGTAGAGCTAATGTTTGCATCAATCCCTACACTCCTCTCACTCAAGTCTTCCCTCTATTCATACTTACTCCCAAACTACTGGTAGAAGTTAGTGAAGACCTTAATTGTTGGTGCATGGTAGCCTTGTTGTTTGAGTTAGAACATTACCATTTGAGTCCTTTTCCATTTGACCCTTCAAAACACTCTATCATTCGCATACAACTTGATGCATACTGGGCTTGCCTTCCATGCAATATGAAGGTGACTCCTAGTGCTAACATTCTTGGTGCCGTTACCGGGGAACGATTTGAATACTTTTCCCTGGGATTAAAATGACACAGTATTCTAGTTCTATAGGTACATTAGATCTCAGTTCTTCGAAGATTGCATACTGCACCTGGAAATTCCATTATTTCATCTTTGGCACCTAAAGGCAGCCACACAATATCAAATCCATATCCACCTTTGGTACCACCTAAGGCTAACCCAGAGAATATAATAAAGAAGGGAAAATCTTCCCCCAAAAAAATTTATGCTACTGCTACAAGTGTTTTTGGTCAATTGCTTGACAATACTCTTGATACTCCAGCTGTTTTATCAAGTAAGCTTCCTTTATCTTATGCTGAAGTATCTAAAAAGATTGATTTTGGAGAGTTTCCTGTTGAAAACTCTTCCTTTGAGACTGAACTGAAAGAGGAAAACATTGATATATTTTCTTCCCCTGATATTGATAAGTGTTTTAGTCTTGATAGTTTTGAAGATTTCCCTCCTTTAGGTTTTTCTACACCTGTTTCTGTTAAAACTTTTGCTATTAAAGAAGTAGGAACTTCATCTCCCTCCCAGACCTTACCATCCTCTTCAGAAACTCAACCTCCTATTGTGAAAACTGAACCCCCTCCTTCATCTGTTCCTTCCTCTCCTCCTATACATACAACCAAGTCTCCTTCTCCTTCTTGTTCACCAAGAATCCAAAATCAAATGGCATTTGTTAACCCCCCTGCTAATAGGATGGATACCATAGTGGCTGCAAGATATGATCCTCTAATTTTACCTCAGGCACTTAATTCCCTTCCCCCTGGGGATTTTTTGAAATACATGATGTTGGGCACTTTAATTGTCTAATTGAATAGAAAATCAAAGTGTTCAATATAAATTGTCAACCCAGGGAGGTCTATTATTTCAGGATAATTGTGCACAATCTATGCTAGATTATGAAAAACATCTCTAATCTAATTGTAGTAGGGAAGTTAAAAAAAAACAAACAAACATTATCACTAACATAGTTGTGCTGATACAGCTGGAGTTCTACAGATTTGAAATCATAATTGCAATCTAAACTGATGAATTGCAATCTAAACTGATGAATATATAAAAACCCTGGATTGCCTACCCTAATCTAACTTTCTAATTTACTTTTGCAGGAAGAAATTCTACACTATTTACAGAAAGGAAATCTAATTATTGTAAGAAGGTACTTCACACTTTTATTTCTCGAAAACAAGATTTTAACCTAATGCAGAAAAAGGGAAAGCAGTTCTCCAACAATGTTCAGCAATCGACTTCTAATTCTCATGAGACAAGTTTATGTGCATTTAAAAAGAAGAAACCAAACTGTAACAACAGTTGTATTCTAGAAATATCTAACAGTTAAATCATTTGCATTTAAAACAACTAATCTAGAATTCAAAACAGAGGGGAATCAGTGAGGAAGGTGGGACCTTTCCTTCTCACTAAATCCACTCAAAGAAATAGGTTACAGTCTGCTAAATAAATTCAATCCACTCTTTCATTCAATTGCCAAAAATGTCTATGTACAATAAGCGTTGCTTTTCTTTCTCCATTAAAAAAATTCCTTTTTATTACAAAAGCTCTACTATTTAACGTCAGATTTATTCAGTAGAACATAAACATAACAATATTGAGAATCCCCAATTCTCAAGCTATTCATTAGATATCATTAATACAAAATCTAGAACTCTCCTTGATCAACATCGTGAGCCAGCATATCTAATCAGTAGGTGTTGTAGCAGTCGTATAACAACAAGACTGGTGGCATCTGTTGTAATAGCTTCCAGTATTGACGAGCTTATATTGCAGTAGTCATGTAACAACTTCCAGGATTGGTGTCATCCGTTGCAGTAGTCATGTAATAGCTTCCAAGATTGGCGCATAGCTATAGAAACAGTGAGTTTCTCAAAGTGGGTTGTTCTAAGGAGTTTGATCATTAGTTAAATCATTTCATGAGTAAAATATGTGAATGTTACCAATCAAACATGCTAAGTAAATGAAAATATAAAAGTGATATGAATAGTTCATACCTTGGGAAAAAGGGTCTTAGTACTCATTATAATAGTCATTTAGCTTAGTACTCATTATAATAGTCATTTAGCTTAGGAATGAGAAGGTTGAATGGGCAAAAGATGTAGTGAAAAAGGGACATTTCTGGGTCCTAACATGCCCCCCAATTGAAGACATTGCATGTCCTTAGGAAAAACACATTCAAACCTTACTTTGCAGCTAAAGTAAGTAATTTTCTCCTCTAGTGAAAAATTGCTAAGAGAAATGGCTAAGTGTCGGTATTGAAAAATGATATGTCCAAAAGAAAATCTATTGTGTCAATGATCTGTCTGAGTTTCTTTATCTCTGAGAATAGAATTAGTTTGAGTTGCTCGAGTAACAACTCGTGCAGGAAACAAAGGTTCTTATTTGCAAGCTTCTAGTATATTAGTAGTTGTTTTATGACGTTGAGATCTCCTCTGTTTTACTGATTTTTGTGTAGTAGTAAGTTCATGTTTAGTCTTGATTGAGACAATTGCTGGTCTTTTAGTGACTGGAACCTTTTTTACTGGTTTTTGTGTAGCAGTAAGTTCATGTTCAGTCTTGACTGAGACAGTTGCTGGTCCTTTAGCGACTGGAACTTTGACTACCTCATATCCTACCTTGAAGTAAATGTTTCCACACTCAAAGCACATGATTTCTTTGTTTCTGTCCATAAAAACTTTTGTTAGTGCTAGGATATCCAAGGTTATCCCTTCTGGATTCTTCTGTCAAGCAACCTCTACCTCTTGTTTCAGGGTATTTAACTCTTCTTTGAGGTTATCATTCTCTGTTATTAGTGCAACGATTTTGTAATTTTTTGTATTCTTGATATTTTTCTCTATTTGGGAAAACAATTGGGCAAGTGGCACATCCTCAACATGTTGTGTAGTTGGTTCTTGTGTAATAGTTGTGTCTATCAGGACTGGTTCTTGTGGAACAGTCTTGACATGGACAATTGGTGCTTGTGTAACAATTGTCTCTATCAGGACTGGTTCTTGTGGACTGATCTCTACATGGACAGTTGGTTCTGGTATTACTAGCTCTGGTGGGACAATCCTCTGTGGAGCAGCTAGTTATGGTGTAACAGTATCGACCTGGATAGTTGGTTCTTGTGTAACAACTGTCTGTCAGGACTGGTTCTTGTGGAACAGTCTTGACATGGATAGTTGGTTCTTGTGGAACCGTCCCTGCATCAACCATAGAGGATAGTGGATGAAGAATAGGAATAGCATGCTCCACATCTTGCCATCCAATTGCAACTTCGACAGACTTGGTGGACCTGGTTCTTCTCCTGGGTAAAATAGAAATGAAAGAAGGGGTTTTCTTCTTCATTACTGGAGGAGGAACGGGGCATTCTTCCTCAACCACAAAAGGAGGATATTCCGGTATACTGGGGTCTGTGATGATCTGGACATCATCAATGGACATGTGATGCATAGAATCATCAGGCGAAGCCGATGATTCTGCTGTGAATTGAGTACATTTATTTTGAAAGGAGAAAATAGTTTCTTGAAGTTTTGTGCATAAAGTAAAACCTGGTATTCTTACCTCTATAGAATTCTCTACCACAGTAGCCAGAGGGCTCTGATTTGTTGTTGATCTAATTTGGTCAATGGCTCTCTGAGGTTTTCCCTTGAATGGACGTTTTCTTTTTTAAGAAAATGCACTGGTAATGATAGTAGGTGCTTGATTGGTTGTTGTAGCAATAGAAGGGTTCTTTGTGAATGTTGGTACAATAACATAGGAGGTAAGTGGACTTGATGTTATAGTGGACCATGCTAACCTTGTTCTCTTTTTAGGTAAAGCAGAGATAGGAACATGGGTGTTCTTTTCAGAGACAGGGGGTAGTTTGTCAATGATAGGTGTTGTAATGGACCGTGCTGACCTTGTTCTCTTTCTCAGTGATCCAGATATAGGAGTAGGGGTTTTCTTGTCAGAGGCAGGGGGTAGGTTT